>JAHWFO010033866.1:242225-256646 GCA_023313115.1 Rhysida immarginata
TTTCCCCCGCGAAATAATTCACTTTTGATTTTGGACATTTTTTCGTACAATGCTTAGTTCCGAGATATTCAGTTGTCTCAAGATAAATGCCTCACCCTGTACAATATTTCATTATGCTATCAATAAAGCGATAACATTCATAATTAATTCTTCTTGTTAATTTAAATAATCGTTTAAATTATTTGAATTAATTTTAAATGTTTAAAAAAACACCATGATTTTCTAATGGGAAGCTTCCATCATGAATATGACTATATAAAGAGGAGTAAAAGTTTTTGCCAGTACAAGTCTCTAAAATATCATTAACTAATTTCACAAAATTTATCTAGAAAAGGAAAATAGCTGTAATATTTTATTTCTTGTTAAAATATGAAGCAGTAGGGAGAAACGATTCATTTCTTTTAGCATGCTTTTGTCAGATCTTCAGATGGATATGTTAAAGAGTACAGAATTTGGCTGTGCAGTGATTTTCACAGGCATTATAGAGGTTTTTATTCCTGATCAGCAAGAATGTCAAGCTGTGGTGCCGGCGCACGGTGGCATGATAGGTGGAAAATCGACTTAAAATTAATTTTATAGATTATTAATTCATTTTGAAGAGCATGACTTGGGCACTAACTCTGTGAAATATTAGTTAATTTTGCCCAACCGTATTCTTGCTACAATGGATTGAAGGAGGAGTTTGCCATTGAGCGTGCATGGGAGAAAATCAAGTGACTCATACCACAACATACCGGTACATACGCGAATCATTTTAATGTTAAATAATTATATGTCTTATGAACTTTAATGTTACTTACAACTTTCCACCCATCTTCATTCATTCGCGAGTTATAGTGGGCTTATGATGATGATGATGATGATGATGATGATGATGATGATGATGATGATGAAGATCTGGATGAAAACGAAGATCAGGAAACTGTCGAGGAGAATCGGCTTTCTGAATATGAACCAAGTGGGCTTGAAGAAGCGTCAGCTTTTTCGGAAAACCCAGAACTCGCCAATATTCCACTTCCAGACGACAATTAAAGCGTTAGTGAACTTCTAGTAATCATTCTTCAATAATAATTATCCCTCAATGCTGTGGTTTTAATTCACCTGCCTTTAATCCATTTTAATCTAGCTGCCACATTATAAAACTAATGACTAATGTTAAAAATTTTAATTTTCTGTAACAATCTACCAATTTCTACTTCTTAATGAGAAAAAAATCGTTCATTTATAGGGCGCGTTCGACATGTGCGCACTAAATGCACCTAGTGACGTCCCTCAGAGCGAGCGGTGAAAAAAGTGTAGTGCATATTGTGTGTGTCATGAAAAACGGGAAAGAGCACGAAAGTGGGATGTTCACCTCACCCGTGCTATGATGAATAATAAACATACTGCTCAAAATAAAACCCATCATAACATCTGCATTCATACACTATATGATCACAAATATCCAGACACATGCACGTTTGCGCTCTAGCCACGATTTCATGGAAATCAATAGGGCGTTGCACATCCCTTTGCCCGAATCACAGCTTCCACCCTTCGGGGAAGACTTTCCACCAAATGTTGGTAGGTGCTTTCCGGAATGTTCCCCCATTCCTCTCGAAGAGCGAGAATCAGTTCAGGTACAGAAGTTGGCCGATGTGATCTGGCCCGCAAGCGTCTTTCCAATTCATCCCACAGACTCTCTATAGGATTGAGGTCGGGACTTTGTGCCGGCCAACCCATTTCTTCGACCCCTGAGTCCGCAAACCACTGCTGTACACGCCTCGCTTTGTGGCACGGAGCATTGTCGTGTTGGTAGAGAAATGGCCCGTTTCCGAAAAATTGCCACAACGTTGGAAGTGCACAGTTGTCCAAAACATTCAGATAACGGTCGGAGTTCATGATTCCTTGCACAGGAACGAGCTGGCCCAGTCCGTACCATGAAAATGAGCCCCACACCATGACTCCTCCTCCTCCGAACTTGACTGTGGGCTCTGTGCACTCAGGTAAGAAGCGTTCTCCAGGTATGCGCCAAACCCAAACTCGTCCATCGGATTGCCAGAGTGTGTAGCGAGATTCGTCTGTCCATATTACACGTTTCCATTGGTCCATTGTCTAGTTTCTGTGGGCTTTGCACCACTCCAGACGTCGCTTGGCGTTGACCCTGCTGATGTGGGGCTTGTGGGCAGCAGCACGGCCATGGAATACCATCGTGTGCAGTTCCCGACGAATTGTCATGGTACTGGCATCATTTGCAGAGGCGTTTCGAAACTCTGTGGCAATTTTTTCTGCCGAGGATTTCCGGTTGCTGCGGGTGACACGACGAAGCACTCGACGGTCTCTGTCCGTTAGTTTCTTGGGTCTACCGGTTCGTTGTTGAACTGTTGTTGATCCCCGGGTCTTCCATTTCATAATGACATCGCCTACTGTTGACTTGGGTATCTGAAGAAGGCTGGAAATGTCACGCACGGACTTGCCGCATAGGTGACATCCAACGATGGTTCCACGTTGGAACTCACTGAGCTCTGCCGAACGACCATGTCCAAGCACAGTTGTGTCTGAAGGTGTGGGAAGCTATTTAAATGATGTGCAAGTCATTATCATGTGACATTGGGCCAATCGATGATCTGTGAGGGGTGTCCGGATATTTTTGATCATATAGTGTATAACACGCCGAAATCGATCATTACACAGTAGATTTCAATGTCAGTTTAAACGATATACAGATTTCAATTATTTTATTATACCTGTTGGCTCTTTAACGGTAACTAAAACTCCGAACTATCTATCGCTGCATTTCAAGCTCTAGGGCAGCACCATCTTGCAACGCACTAAACGACTCTGCTCCTAACCTAGGGTCATTTGGTGCGCGCACGAAACGCCCGATAGTGCGCGCATTCGCGATGACGAACACGCGCGGGTTCCATGACGAATACGTTAGTGCGTTTAGTGGACGCACATAATTTTAAGCTGATATTTTTCCATGCCACCGTGCGGGCTACACAACAATGAAAACAATGAAGAGCTGCTTACGTGGAGTTTAAATGCTAAGGAAAAATGGAATTCTCCAAAGAGACATCAGATTTTTGCAGCAATGCCAATGAACATCATGAAGAAAATGAACAAATAAATTGTAAAATAACATATACGGTGATGAATGCATACCAATGATGTATACATGCAACATAATTCAATTATTATTATACCTGTTAGCTGTTCAGCGGTAACTGAAACTGAAATTCTAAACTATCGTATCGCTGCATTCACGCGCGGGTTCCAAGACGAATATGTTAGTGCGCGATGAAGCATTCGTCAGCAAAAGAACAGAGAAAGTACGGCTGAAGCAAGACAAAGAGAAACACTTAAACAACGTGCAGAAAGACAAGGGCAACATGAAGCTGCAGCAACTCCAAACGAGTCAATTCCAGTTCGGCTTGCATTTGCTATGACCATTTACAAAGCGCAAAGACAGTCTTTAAAAGTAGCGGGAGTTAATAGGGAGAGTCCGTGCTTTTCACATAGACAACTATACGTAGCATGCTCATCTATGCCCCTGGGGATTCAACCAAAAATGTCGTCTACAAAAGTGTCTTGAAAGATAATTAACTACATATTAGCTTTGCATTTTGTGTATATTGACAATGCATTTTCATCAACGGAAGTAACTTTCCGAGCATTATTAAAATTAAAAAGAAAACCCTATGACGATCCACAAAGCGCAAGGGTAATCATTATAAGTAGCGGAGTCAGTTTGGAGTCCGTGTTTTTCACATGGACAACTTGAGCATGCTCGCGCGTTGGTTCTCCAGAATACATTTCATCTATGCTTCTGGTAGATAAACATAATTGTTGTCTACAAAAGAGTCTTCGAAAATAACGTGCATATTAGCTGTTTAACTTTATATCGATAATACAATCACAAAAAGCCTTAATATATTTATTCAAAAATTTACCTAAACAAATTTCCTCCTACATTCAACCAACCAATGCTAAATAAGTTATTTTAAAAGGGTGAATAAGGTTTTTTCGGGTTTTAATGTATTGCAGCGGGTTGCGCGGATTTTATGAGTAATAACCCATGAGAAATCATGGGTAAATATATTTATGCCATGCCAAGTACAGTTAATCAGGTTGATAATAAAGTCAAATTTAGCTATAAAATTTACCATAAACCTGTATATCGTCGTTGTCAAACCAACATCTGCTATATTGCCAAAAGTACACTTTTGAGATATTGCCAAAAAACGTTTTCCTGTAACATTTTGTATGAAGGTGAATTTTAAAAACTATTTCACGTTCAAGCACATAGTGATTATAAACACATAGCAGTTCTTTTCTTTTATATGCAAGTTTGGTTACTGAACTCGTTGCAAGGGTCAAAATATTGAAATCTCAAAAAAGTGCATATAGCAGATATTGGTTGACAACGACGATTTATTCAACCGACCCGAGCGAAGCGGATACTATTCTAGTTGCCATAAAAAGGCAAACATCTAGCTTCTTAAGCATGTAAAAGTTTCCCAATAATCCCTCGTTTGTTGACCCACTCTAAAGCAACAGCGAAAGGTGTCTCTGCTGTGGCAATGTTGGAGATCCGCGAAGCCAAGGTAGATGACTTTTCCAGCCCTCTAATCACCAGGGATGATTGCTGGATGTATCACTACGACCTATAAACGGAAATAAATTAGCAACATTTCATTAGTGATAATTCAAACCTATTTCAAACCAAATTTCGGACATTTACAAGAAAGATATTAGACAGGTCTTGCGTCGCTGAGAAAAATCCGTTATTCTATAGGTGTCATTTGTAATAAAGGACTACTAGTACATGTGTAAAATTTCCATTTTCTTTGGTTACTGTCTATGGGTACATTCTTTCTGGACCCCTCCCTTGAAGTATTTTTTGTTGAAATGATATCATTCCGCGCATTATGAAGACGCTGCAATAGATGCAGAAGTACAAAACAGTTTATAATAATAGCTAGGAGGCTACAAACTGCTTAAGCTTACAGATACTCTTTATTCAAAATTTACTAAAATCTCTTCGTTCTCTGTGTCGTGCAATAAAAGATGTTATGAAGCAACAAAAGATGATAGTAATGACAATTATAGTTTCAGAGAAAACCAAAGCATATTTGTGGATGGAGGAAGAGGAGGAGAAGGAGGAGGGAGTAAAATTTAAGGAAAAGAGCAGCTCCAAGAGAACTTGCCAAAAAGGAGAAACGGCCACAACTGAGGAGAATAACTCCACTTGATTGCCGTTAATAGAAATGAATGACCTCGACGGTAAATTAGCATCACGTATATTCTAAGCTTGGAGTTTTTTAATCTCTTTCTTTTTCTCTTTTTTCTTTCCGCATTGAGTAGAAAGGGTCTCTTATCAACGGTTGTGTATACATTCTACATAAATAGACCATTCACCCTAGATCATTGTCCTTCTTTCACAATTGCAATATTTTAAAACAACGTTTTATTAGAAACATTTAGCAGGGGCAAACAAATAGGATTTTATAAACAAATGTACAAGGACTTCCTTGGCATTAATGAATCTAAATATGCTACTGTTATTTCAGCATTTACTACTAAGATGCTCTTTTGAGCCGTTGTTCGCAATTTCGAAGACTGTATGTAATATCTAATTTTTAAAGGAAGCATCGCCTGAAGATCTTCGGACTGTTGTTATTAACTAAAAAATTTTAGAAGGTTTATAAGTAAAAATCACAATCTAAGGAAGGGTCAATGGATACTGGTTAGGTTAAAAATGCACAATGGAGACCTAATAATTAATTATCCCTTCACTCTATGTGACCGAAAAATTTATGCAGAAAAATCTTTAGCAGTTGAAAGCTTACACTATTTATCAGATTAATTTCAGCGAAAAACTTTATTCTTGGTATGCCAAAATATTCCAAGCAAACTACGGTTTTTTTTCTTTTATAGCCTGCTAAGGTTTTCAACGATTCACGAGTTTGTTTTCATTTATTTTCCTTTTGAACACATACATGATATTTGAAAATATTCAAGAAATTTAGCGAAATTTAAAGTAGTGCACGGAACTGCCATTATATCGAAAAATGTCAGGCTATGTTTATTTTAAAGTGAATTTAACCCGTTATAAATAAACTGTAACTGCCATTCCTAGTTACGGGGATCTGAATTTAGCAAAAACTCTTAGTAACTTTATAAAGTAATAAAGTTGTCTTTTTGTATAAATAATGTTTTTTAGACTTAAATGTTTAGAATAGGGAATGCGTTTTTCACGGATTTTTTAATAAGGAACAGCCTGACTGAAATTCATAAAATTCTTTTAATTTTTCTCAAAAATACAGAAACCGCAGAAGTGTTTTTTTAAACGTTTTCATTTTTAACTTAAAACAAGGGAACCGCTTCTTTAATATGATATAAATTTGATCAATAGCCCAAATATTTGGATTTTTTTCTATTATGGCAATTTTAACACTGTTGTCTATTCTAATAGTCTTATGATGTGATCCTTTGTTCGTGGTGTATTAAAATAAGTAACACACCGTCAGATTCCTTGTCCATTAACCTTCTTCCTTCGGCGAACATCGGCTATTTCGAGCACCTTCCCTTCCTGCCAACTTCTCTTCCAAACAAAATTAAAAACTTACAACAACGCCATGTTCTTTAAAAAAGCCATTCATTTTTTTTACTAAACAACCAACTACTAATAAAAAATAAAAGGGTTAATGAATCAAAAAAGATTATATCCATACATGACCTTTTTGAAGGGCAAATATTTTATGTACCAGTAGTTTCTATCAGGTTTATAAAGCTGTCTTTCGAAATGCGATAAATATGATGTCTCAAAGTCAGATATTATTTATCTTAGAAACTTTTCAAAATATTCTTTAAATTTTGAAGTACAATAATATGAAAACTGGATGTCGACATACACGACTAGATAAAATATTTGTATAAATTTCACTTTGCCTTTCGTATTTAAAAGACGTCATTTTCCAATTATTCCTTCTTTAGTTATGACTGTAAATAAGAGTTAAGGACAATCATTTTCTCATGTAGGTTTAATTTTAAATTAATCAGTGTTTTCTCAATGTCAACTTTATGTGGCTTTTTCACGTTCAAAATTTAAAAGCAATATGAAAATTTGTATCCATGATATTCCTCAAGAACAAGGGAAATTGATCGAAAATACTGACAGAACTTTCACTAAAACTGTGATTTATCGTGATGTTTTGTAATTAAGTATTTTGTTTAAAATAAATTGAATTTTTATTTTATTTATGCTGATTTGATTAAATAAGACAAACACATAGCCGAGCAAAGCGAGGCCAACAACTAGTATTTGTATAAATAAATAAAGATTGAGTTAATAAAGATTTTCTTAATTGCATTTCTATAATGCATTTAAAAATTTGATTTGATAAAGTGCATATTAAAAGTGGCTAAGATTCTTAAAATCTATTTTAAACTAAATTGAAGACTATCTATATTGAAAACCATATACAATCCATACATATTCTAAACTATCAAGTTTTTCTACCTTTCAGTCATATCTACTTTTTTCTGACCTAGAGCTTTAAGTCTTTAATTGTAAAAAAAAATCATTTCATTATATAACAAAAAAGCAGAAGTTATTCATCTTCATGATTTATATTTTCAGAATAAAAACTTTTTCTAAAACTTCATTATGACAAAAACAAGCTGGGATCCCTTTTTTATTTATGTAGATTATTGTTGGTATATAAAATAATAAAAATATTTTTTCTTTATAAAGCTAATATTTAAAAATGTTTTAAAAAATGTGGAAATGAATTCAGTCCCTTCTTTATTATTAGCATATGCCTGTGATTATAAATCAGAAAAAGAGAAAATATTAAGCATGAAAAGGAATAAAAATTCGATTACATATGGCAAACTGAATCTGAGTTAAGAAATAAAATGCAACTTGCTGGTCGAATCTAAAACCCTGCTGCCGGTTTCTTATCGTAGAAATTCCACGTAATCCGATATTAACATGCCAAAAATAAACCTTTACCCTTGATTGTAATCTGACTTAACATATGTCGACTACATATGTTATGGTCGTCTTTTACATTTGTTGTTTTTAAAATGAATTCGAAGTTCGGTTATATTTGCCTAACCTTTGGAATGCCTCCTATCCCTTTTCAAAGATCTTTATCAGTTCTGTCTCAATTGATTATTGTCAACAGAAAAAGATGAAATTTTCTAATTACATTTAACATGGAATTTTGGAAGTTTTCTGAATTTAGAAAGGGTATCGAAAAAAGCACTGTGTATGGTTTAGAAACTTCTTTTATTGTTATTGATAAATTATTAATCAACAAAAGGTAATATAATAATATACATGGTGTTTAAAAAATTTTTTGAATGACCTGAAAGGAAAATTAAAAATCATAAAAATCATAAGAAGTTCAATGAAGAATTCGAAAGCCTTGCTAACAGGAGCCTCTCAGAAGATACAATCAGTTTAAAAATGATCATAGAAACAAATTTCTCATCTATATTAAAAGAATTACATCAACCTAATAATAAAAAGGAAAAAATAAAAATACAAAGAGTAGGAAACAAATTAAAGACTCGAAGTAAGTGGCACCAACTTTCAACATTCCAAAAATAATAGGTTCGATCTCAGTCGTATAATGTGATTTATTCAAAGGCAGAATATCAGAAACAATGGCTTTTAAGAGTGATACTTACTTACTTACTTACTTTTCAAACCCGCTTATCCGTTAGGGTCGCGAGGGCAGCAGCCCTATGGAGGATCTCCAGCGATCGCGATCTTCCGCCATCAGGCGCATGTCCTCCCTGGTAATATCCAAGCGACTCGAACCCAGATTCTCCATGTAGTCTAGCCACCTGGTTCTAGGCCGACCCCTTGGTCTCTTACCCACCGGCTTGGAAAATAACAACTGCCTAGGAAGACTAGTTTGCGGCATCCGTATCACGTGGCCATACCAGCGCAACTGAGATCTCTCAATGCGGAGAAGTAGCGGCTCAACACCTAAAGATTCCCTTATTGTGCTGCTGTACACTCTATCTAGTAGGGTAACACCTGCCACACCTCTCAGGAATCTCATTTCGGCCGCTTGTACCCGCGATCGCACTCTTTCGGTCATTACCCAAGCCTCATGACCATAGGTGAGAATGGGGACAAAGATAGATTTGAAGACGGAGAGCTTGGCTTTGTTACCCAGCTCTCGTTTCGTTACCACGGATCGCCACAGTTCGGATATTAAGAGTGATAATCCGAAAAAATATTAACACGCATAATTTTTATGGAGGATTTTCCGGGATCTATGGTAACCAGTTACAGAGGGCCAGTAAAGATAGAAAACCCCTTTGGCATCATCGAGTGTGTTGAATCTGGTAGCCATGCATCATTGCTATTGCCCTGCATCACAGTTTCCACCGCAGGAGGCTGGAATGCAGAACACCAAAATCAATTCGTAACCGCCTGTTGACACGCTTTCCAAACACCCTCCACTGTTCACGGTCGTCTCTTTCCGAGGGCCCATTTAATTAGGCCAAGCCCCAAATATCCATAGGCGATGCGACTGGACGGGTATGTCGCTAAATGGAATAGAGCAGATTCCAGTATCTTGTTGCATGCATTCCAGGAACAATCGAGTTGAAGTGGTGGTGTGACTCTGCGCCTTGTCATGATGTAGCCATACCTTGTTTACCTCTGTACAATACAAACCGGCAATGTCACGGGAAATAAGGGGGTTAGAATGTTAGTCTGATATTACATGGCGTTGACTTTGGCCTTTGGCTAAACTCTATGTAAAGTTAACTTGCTGTTGTAGTTGTATCTCACCACGATCATTTTCTGAAAATGTTTCTGAAAATGATGAGAAAGGAAAGAAAATACGAGCTTTTTTACATATTCTATATACAGGGTGAATAAAAAAGTCTGAACCCCCCTTTTATTCTTTGAACCGAAGCAGATATGTCAATTTTGATGAATCCAGTGAATAGGAAGTTGTGGGTGGCCTATCCCATGGTGCACTTCTCATCCCAAATATGCAAATTAGGACACATTCAAAACTTATCTCAAAAACCGTAAGGGATAGAAAAAAAACCCAATTGCAAACTTGTTCAGCATAAAAACACAAACAAAACAAAAGAAAATCATCCAAAACGGACCAACCAATCACCCACAATCACTGGTGAGCTTACAAACAGTCACACTGCACAAACAAGTTACTTCAAACAGTTTAAAAAAAAAGCTAATCAACAAAATGCTCGATGTGACGACCGTGGGCACCATAACACAATTGGGCACGGAACCTAACTGATGCCAAAACATTGGCAAGCATGGCTGGTGTCACTCCTCGGCACGCTTCCTGAATTCGTTGAACCAGATCCTCCAGAGAGGCGGACTGCGTAGATTAAACCTTGTCCTTCAGGTATCCCCACAAGAAAAAGTCAAGTGGTGTAAAATCAGGGGAGCGGGGTGGCCAACGAAATGGTCCTCCTCGGCCAATCCATTGTTGTCCAAACATCTTAGACGCTCGCGAACGACCAACCCGTAATGTGGAGGAGCTCCATCATGCTGAAACCACGTGCGCTGATACGAGGCCAATGGCAAATTGTCAATGAAGTCTGTGACTACCACGTTGAGAATTTCAGCCCGGTAGCGTTCTGCAGTCAGTGTTCCATCGTAAAAATACGGTCCAACCACAGTGTCATTGTACAATCCACACAACACATTGATTCTCCAGTTCACTTGATGAGTTGCTTCTCGCAGACATCGTGGGTTTTCGTCTGCCCAATGATGATGGCTGTGCCTGTTGATAACTCCATCCCTGGTGAACTGGGCTTCATCTGTCCACAACACCTCATGAATGAAGATTGGATTGTCATCCAGGCAGGTAAGTAACCAGTTGCAGAAGGCGGCCCTAGCAACATAATCCAATGGCAGTAACTCCTGGTGACAATGAATATGGTATGGGTGAAAATGATGTGCGTGTAGAATGTTGAGAACAGTTCTCTGATGGCACCCAACATCTGCAACAATTGCTCTGCTGCTTGTGTGGGGATTTGCAGCAACTGCAGCCAGAACTAGTGTTGTTAAATCCTCGTCGCCTTGTGCCCTTGGTCGTCCTCGTTCTGCATTAACATTCCCTGTAGCCTCAAATCTTTGAATAATGTGACGCATTGTTTGACGAGATGGATGGCGTTCGTTAGGGTATCTGTCTCGATACATCTGCAGCATGTAGGTTTCTCCTTGCCTCTCCGAAGCAGAAGGTCATGTTGACCATTTCCGGAACAGTGTAGCTTGCCATCCTGGTATTGTTTTGTCTTCTGTGTGCTGAAACATGCCGTTTATTTGCTTTTCCGCATGAAAGTGAATGTGAGTATGGTAGTTTATGTTAATTTTTTGATTTGCGTGCTTTACATGGTGGAAATATCAACATTCAGTTTTCCTTGTGCAGAGTGACTGTTTGTAAGCTACAAACAGTTCACCACCTGATTGTGGGTGATTCGTTGGTCCGATTTGGATGATTTTTTTGTGATTTGTTTGTTTTTTTATGCTGATCAAGTTTGCAATTGGGTTTTTTTTTCTCTATCCCTTATGGTTTTTGAGATAAATTTTGAATGTGTCCTAATTTGCATATTTGGGCTGATGAAAAGTGCACCATGGGATAGGCCACCCACAACTTCCTATTCATTGGATTCATCAAAATTGACATATCGCGGTTCAAAAAATAAAAGAGGGGTTCAGACTTTTGTATTCACCCTGTATTAAGACAAACTACATCTAATGACACCATTTTACGTTATATTCATTCATGACACATCATTGCAAGTCATTTGATATATTACATGCCATTTCTTATCATTGAAAATATTTGAGGGTGTCATAAGGGTACCATTAGAGTACGTGCCATTATTTCGATTTCAACCATTTTCTAAATGGTTCATTCCCGGAACCATATTTATTAATTGGCGAAAATAGTAATTTATATCTGCTTCTATCTCGTCATTACGATTTTTTTGATATATTACTTAATATAACTCTCTCTTGAAAATTGCAGGTGGGGTCGTGAAGGTACCATTTTTGCACGTGGTATCATTTATGAACCGATTTAGATAATATTTGTGATTGCTTCGTGTGGTGTCATGTACCATATTCATCGACTGACGAAAATACTAATGAATAAACGCTTCTATCTCGTCATTACGATTTGTTTGATATATTGCTTAAATTCTTCCCATTGAAAATTGCTTGGCGGGAAAATTAAGGTACCATTTGTGCACGTGCCAATGAACCGATTTAGATAATATTTGTGATTGGTTAGTGCCATGAACCATATTCATCGACTGACGAAAACAGATTTCGAAAATCTTTCATAGCCTCAGAGGAGTTAGAGTTACAGACAGACGGACAAACAGACAGACAGACAGACAGACGGACAGACACGTATCCCCACATTGATAGCATAAAGCACCTTTCGGTACTTAATAATCGTTCACAGGATAAATGTTAATTCATATTTATGGAAATGCCACCGAATAAATGAATGAGTATTGGCCAGAGAAGACAAAAAGTTATCCAGGCGTCAGAAACATCTGAACAACGGGAGATTCGTCTACATATTGTAGAATTACTGAAAACTAATTTGAGTTATTTAATTTCTTGAGGTTGTTCTGTTTACTTACAACTGTATTTATCCCGGGCAACGTCGGGTGCCTCTGCTAGTATATAATTGAACCGCCTCAGAGCTGCGAGAATTTGAACAAGTCCTTAAAGAACACTTCTGGAGAAAAGCGTTTATGTATAGATCGATTTTATGCTGAGTGAATTACAGAAAATGAACTGTATTTTTTGTTATAAAACGAGTAAAATTGTTGAAAACTTCTGAATAAGTAGTCAGCTTGTCACAAAAAGACTCATAGCACACTGTTCTCATGAACTCGGAGTTGTAAGCCTCAGGCAATATGTAATGCATTGAGCTAGCCGAAAACGGTCGATTTAATATTCCTCTCTTTGGTAATCAGTTTGGTTACTTTCACACTTTATAATTCTTGCTTGTAGAATATACCTATGACCTAATCGTCTTTTGTAATCTTTAATCTTCTATTTTATAACCAGGGTGGCTTCTACATCCACTCTTGAAAAACTCAAACGCTAATAGTGTCCTTTACAGTAAATAATCCTCGTTTTCGTTCGTGAAATATTCACGTGACCTCTGCCTTCTAATCATAGCACGACTGCGGTCCTAATATGTAACAGGCCCGCAGTTTCAATTGCAGGGATAACATATTAGGCATCCTGCCCTCAGGTCTAGAAGGAGCTTTCTGGACAGTTATGCACTGTATCTCTGGCTGAAACCCGGTAAGTCCTTTGTTTCCACATCTTTATCGTAATCTAAACCTCAATCCGGTACATGTCTGAAGTAAGGTCAGTCCCAGGAAAACATCGCTTCGGTTAAATATGAAAAAAATAAATGAACAAGTGCGAGTCGAACTCGCGTGGAGAAGGTTCCGTACACAGTAAACAGAGCGCTTACGGCCTCAAAAGCGCGTCGCCTCTTGGCAGCCATCTTGTGGTGGGACGATGCCGCGTTTTACACTGTAGAAGCCATACTCAAAATAGCGAATAATCCGCTTTTTACATGGTATACGTTGATTTTCATGTGAAATTTTTATATTTCCCAAAACTTTGTTTCATTGATGCACAAAAAGGTGATTTTTTTTAGGTAACATTCATCAATTTTTCATAGGAAATAAAAATTAATGTTCAACTGCTACTTATGCATGGCCTTACATTTTCTCAATTTCAACTTAATTTAAAATAAAATAAAATATAGAAAATAAAAATTTTAAAGCACACACTTTCACCTTAAAAAGTTCAGAAAAAAGTAAAAAATCGAATTTAAAAAAAAGGTAAATATGTGGTGGCGTATTTATTATGTAGTATTTTTTTTTTTAATTTAATATTAAACGCGCCACCACACTTTTTCCAAAGCCTATGCTTCGCAGTCTTCAAGTGCCATAATTTGATAATATCCTGGCGACTCCTGATTGGGAATCTGTGTAATTTATCATTTATGCCAGTTTTTTTCGACTTTGGGACAAAAATGTTAATAGCATCCACAATGGTATGAATAAGAAAACTCCATTTGTCATCCACACCATCTAAAGAGTAAAAAATCATCCCAGTCATAAGTAGCAAGATAATTATAAAGACCAGAGTAGTCGCCTTTCCTAAAATTAAAAGGAGACCCATTCGAGTCGGTGTTAACGCCAGAAATAAGAAGGATAGGATGATAAACATCAGGTGACACTGGAAGTTTCTTACTTGCAGTAACGTTAAAGGTCAAGTGACATGGATTTTGACTTATTGATTTTATGGTGTCATATTAAAGAAGACAACGAAAATAAAAATATGTGTATAGTAATTAATAACCATTTCCTTAATTTATTATT
>JAHWFO010033868.1:0-59534 GCA_023313115.1 Rhysida immarginata
AAACAAGACTGTTCCCCACGAGATCCGGTATTGGTATAAACCGACAAGTTAGATCCCGGGGGGACAGAAACAGCCGCTTGGGCTGCCATTAATTCGTAACATGATAACAAAATTTTAAAATAAGGTAACAAAAAAATGGATCTTTACAAAGTGGTAATGAAATGCCTTAAACTCCTTTCTAGCATTGCCGTGTGCTTTCCATTGCTACACACATCCATCCCTTCATAATCTCAAGTTACCATAAAAGATAGGAGATAAACGTTACCATTGTTGCCATAAAAGATAGGAGATAAAGTTACCATTGTTGCAATGTGTATCGGCGAAAACCGTCATTTGCTGAAAAATCTTGTAAGCATTCCATGATGTAGCTTTAGTTATGAGGCAGAAGTAATTTTAAATTTGAGAACTCCACTTTTAACTGAAGATGGAATAAGTAATCAATGGAGATTCTTTTAATTTCATCCATATTCACATCTGTTTTATTGCTCAACGTTCACATTAGACACAAAGCAATTCAGGCTCCTTGTCTTGTACAACCATGCAGATTCGATACCATTATTGGGACCGATAGGTACTTAAATTTTCACAATGTGCGTCCGTCCGTCTGTCTGTCTGTCCGTTGGTGCTTTAGCTGTCGAACGCTTCCGAATTTTCGACTTCCGTTTTCGCAATTCGACAACTTAAGGAAATCGGAAGACTGAGTTCGCTGGTGGAAAAAAATCGGTGAACTACTTCCGGTTCAAAAGGTCAAAAATAATATAGGGGACCTCGTTTTTCACTATACAATTCCATGTATAAATGGCCTGTGCATTAACAATTGATGTTCTCCCTTTAAGATTCTATAGCTAAGGCTTGTGAATTAAGTAATAACACGTGATCGTCTTCCTTGATGGTCATTATCAGTCAGAACTGGTTCAAGGGTATGTGGTTAAGTGGTACAACTATGGTCCATTGGAAACTTTCAATGCTAAGATATGGCATGTATTATATCAAACAGCTTGAAATAACATGTCATTATTGAATATTAACGTAAAATTAATGATAGTCAAAATAGGTTCAATGGTATGTGATTTCATGTGCACATTATGGTTCATTAGAACTTTCAATGCTAAAATATGACATGTAATATATCAAACGACTTGGAAAGATGTGTCATGAATGAATATAACGTAAAATTTTTGATAGTCGAAATTGATTCAAAGGCACCTACTTTTCACGGACCCATTATGGTTCATTGGAATTTTCAATGCTAACATATGGCATATAATATATCACGAATGGAATGATGTGCCATGAATGACTTGACTTATTTCCATCAACTCCTAGGTGGTGCATAGGGCCTCAACGAATGATCTCCAGCCCGGTTCTATCCAATGCCTCTCTCTTCGCTTCTCTCCATACTATTCCCACTCTCTCAAGTTCTTTCTTTACCGTTCGTCTCCATATAACTCTGGGTCTTCCTCTCCTTCTCGCCCCCTGCGAATTCCATTCCATTGCCTCTGCTGCGATGCCCCCTTGCCTTATGGCATGACCACTTTCTTCTTTTCATCTGGATATCCATTGGTTGTTGTTCCGTTTTTTTCCATATCTCTTTGTTTCTTATTCTATCTTGCCACTTCACTCTTAAAATTCTTGCCAAGCATCTATTGGTAAAAGTTTGTATTTTCTTCCTGTCGCTTTCAGTCATTCCCCAAGTTTCACAGCCGTATAACAAAATTGATTTAACATTGGAGTTGTAAATTTTTAGCTTTGTTTTTATTAGCAATGCTGTAGATCTCCATACTGGATTGAGTTGGACAAAAACTCCTTTAGTTTTTCTTATGCGGTTTTCAATATCTTGTGTTGTACCCCCATTTGTTGTCATCACGCTACCTAGATATGTAAATTCTTCCACTCTTTCTGTTTCTCTACTATCTAGCTGTACCTTGTTTTGATTTCGGTAATTAATTCTCATCTCTTTTGTTTTTGAGGTATTTATCTTTAATCCAACTTTCCTTGCCTCAACTTTTAAATCATTTAATTTTAATTTTATGTCTTTAAAACTCTGAGCTCGTAGACATAAATCATCTGCAAAATCAAGTTCTTCCAATCTTGAATTAATTTTCCACTGGATACCTCTTCTTCTATTTACCGTCTTTTTCAACGCACTTTCCAATACCATCAAGAAAAGTACTGGTGACAGCAAGCACCCTTGTTTCACTCCATTCTTGATTTCTATGGGCTCTGATAGTTTTCCCTGGTGTTCAACCTGGCAGGTATATCCTTCATACATGGCTCGAACTAATTTTATGATTTTATATGGAATATTATATTCTTTCATGGCATTCCAAATTGCCTCTCTCTTTACAGAGTCGAATGCCTTCTCAAAATCTATAAAGAGTAGGTATAGTGTTTCTTGGTATTCTGTAAATTGTTCAATGATAATCCTTAGGGTGCTGATCTGGTCAATAGTTGACCTGTTTTTACGAAAACCAGCTTGTTCACGTCTAAGTTTTCTGTCGACATGGTTACTTATTCTACTCAGGACTGATCTAGATAGGATTTTATTGCAAGTCGAAAGTAGTGTTATCCCTCTCCAATTATTACAGTTGGCGAGATCTCCTTTTTTGGGAAGTTTTATTAGAACTCCTTTCTTCCAATTTTCAGGGAGAGTTGCTGAATTCCATATCTTCTCTAGCAGAGGATATATTATGTCGGCTGCCAGAAGTGGGTCACACTTGTAGACCTCTACTGGAAGGTTATCCCATCCTGGTGTTTTTCCATTTTTTGCTTTTTTTAATTGCCTGTACAATTTCCAGCTTTGTAGGTGGAGTTGTTGATTATTTCCGTTTCTTGTACGTATTCCTCATTTTCTTCTTCTATCTCTACATATTGTTGTCTTCCCTGGTCTCTCTCATCTTCATTTTCTTCCACCATTACATTTAGTACTTTCTGGAAATGTTGCTGCCACCTCGCTAGTTGGCTGGTTTCCAGTGTAAGTAGTTTATCCTCTTTATCTTTCACTGGTTTGGTTTGTATTCTATATTTTCCAGATAGCTTTTTTGTTATATTATATAGCTCTTTTATATTTCCACTATTATTCGCTTCTTGTGCCTCTCCTGCTAGTTCTTCTATATAACTTCTCTTATCCTGTATCAATCTTTTCTTTGTAAGTTTGTTTATCTCTTCATATACCCTTGTGGCTTCCAACTTCTGCCCTCTTGTTTTATAGGCATTTACTTTCCCCTTTTGTCTTCTCCTTCTTTCGATCATGCCTCACGAGCTATCCGATATCCATTCCTTTCTCTTTCTTTCTTTGTAACCTAGCGTCTCCTCACAGTTTTCCTGGTATATTTCTTTGATTTGATTCCATTCTGCATTCACAGTCTTTAGTTCTTGCTGTTGTTGTTCTTTTTCATTTCTCAGAGCGTTAAATCTTTTTCTCAGCTCCAATAAGAAATCTGTTCGTTTCTCCCGTTTTTCAGCTTAATAACGTCATATCTCTTCCTTTTATTATTCTCCCTCTTCTGTATTGCCATAATCTTAAGTTTCAAAACTGCTATAATAAAATGGTGGTCACTTTCTACATCTGCTCCTCTTTTGTTTCTCACGTCGAAAAGTGATCTTCTCCATTTCTAACTAAGCCACATTTCTAGCCACATGATCCATTTGATTCTCCGTATTTTGATCCGGTGAAACCCATGTTGCTTTATGGCAGTTCTTGTGTGGGAATATGAAACCTCCAATCACCAATTCAGATTCTTCGCATGCATCAATGAAGAGTTCTCCATTATTATTATTGGTTCCAACTCCATGTCTTCCCATCACGTGTTTCTTTCCCCGATTGTTTCTGCCAATTTTGGCATTGAAGTCTCCCATAAGTATTTTTATGTCTCTTTTTTGCACACCTTGTATGGCTTCCATGAGCTGTTCATAAAAACAGTCCTTTCCTCTTCTTGCGCTACTTCAGTTGGAGCATAACATTGTATAATAGTCACCGGTCTTACTCTTGATTTGAATCTTACCAAGATGATTCGGTCAGATATAGGGTTCCAGGCAATCAGTCCTTTCTTTGCAGTCTTTGCAATCTTCATTATTCCCACTCCACTGGTGTCTGGATCATTTTCTTCTCTTCCAGAATACATCAGTAATCCCCCTCCCTCCAATCTTGTCTCTCCAAAACCATTCCATCGTGTCTCACTGACCCCCAAAACTTTCCAATTATATCTTTCCATTTCCCTCTCAATCTGTCTCATTCGTACCGTCTCCCATATAATTCTCACATTCCAGGCACCTATTCGGGTCCGTTTTTTCAAAGCAAAGGTCGAGTCCGTATAATCCGTAGGGTAAATCATTTGTTTGTTGGTTTCTGTAATCTGCAAGTTTCGATGGTGCAGGTGATTGGCCAATAGCCACCTAGCATCGTTTTGGATTGATCGTCTTTCACCAAGGGGATGCAGTCCTGATACGCCTGCACTCTTCACCTGGCCCAATGTGTCGGAAGTGGGGTATTATGATGAGTCTTTGTCCTGAGTTGCTTCCTTGATGCGAGTTGGGCTCCTCCATCTCCGCAGCTTACTTAAGCTCCACCACCGTCAGAGATGGTGTCTCTGATCTCGACAAGGTGCTCATCAAGGTGGAGTGCCATGAATGAATATAACGTAGAATTATTGATAGTCGAAATCAGTTCAAAGGTACCTGCTTTTCGTGGACCCATTATGGTTAATTGGAACTTTCAATGCTAAAATTTGGCATGTAATATATCAAACGACTTGGAATGATGTGCCATGAATGAATATAACAAAAAATTAATTATAGTAGAAATCGGTTCAAAGGGACCTGCTTTTCGTGGACCCATTATGGTGCATTGGAAATTTCAACCCTAAAATATGGCATGTAATACATCAAACGTCTTGGAATGATGTGCCATGAATGAATATTACGTAAAATATTGATAATTGAAATTGGTTCCATGATTCGTGTTTTAATGATACCATTATGAAACTATTGGAAACTTTCTCTGCTAAGATGTGGCATGTAACTACTTACGCCTTACATTATCAATAGTTAGTTTGTGTCAGGCAAATTTCAACATAAGCTGGTAGCTACTCATCCCTTCAATGATATATGCTTACGTAGAAAAGCGTTGGCAACAGTTTTTGAAGAAATATCATTAAATAGGAATGCTAACAAATTAAAGGATTCGTATATGTTCTAATTTATAGAGAAATGAATGCTACTTTCTCTATTTAACTTTTCAGAATGTTTTATTCAGTTTGAAGTATACGTTTCCCTAAGCAGTACGCCTTTCTTAGTAACATCCTTTGTAACATCATCTAATTCATAACAATGAAAGGCTGGTTTAGATATCAAATGCTTTCCTCTTCGTTCTCGATTTCTTTAAAATCCTATCGGTTGCCTGACTTGTTACTCTAAAAACTTAAGTTTGGAGGCAGAATATGTGTAGATTGTCCACAAAGCAGTATATAAAATACTGCAAACTCAATAACATTTTATGTAGTCTCTTATGATAAATTAATTAAACGATTATCGTAGCTCTATACTTCTCACATCCTTAATATTATGAGCTGCACACGCTAAACAATGTGCATAACTATTCATAACAGAAATTTCTTGATGACAACAGTAAAGCCTAAAATTCGTTACTTATTGATTAAAATAGGTCTAACTTTAATTAGCTACGAGTGGTAAACAGGCCATCCCGTTTGGATATTTATGTAAGCATAATCATTCGTTTTTTCGCCAATAATCAGCAGCTTATGCACATTGTTATGAGTAAAACCAAAGGCTATAACAATGGTATTCAAAATTTACCACGCGAAACTCATTTTCATGCAACAATGCATGCAACAATGCGGTTTTTGCGGACAAAAAAAATAATTTTTTTTAGTAATAGTTATTAACTACAATACGCTTGGTATGCACTAGCTATTTTTAACAATGGACCTAACAGAAAATAGCTTTTCTTAACTATAGTTCTAACAAGAATCTAGAGCCATGAACGCAACTCATATATTTTAAGGTGCTCTTTCTTCTTTGGGTGAAAATGGTGAAAATCGCAATGTGCAAAATCTTTCATTTTTGGACAGCAGTTTTTCGTCTTTGCACTGTAGATGTTGCAACCCCTCTGGTGTGTAGCGATCGCGTGCGGGCGGGCGTTATCGTGCTGCGAAGATGCCATTCAATCCTGGTATCGACAACAACTCCCCTCTCCGAAGGGTTCCAGAAGCTTCCAGAAGGGTTCTTTTCGAAGTTATGAGCAGCAAAATTCTGCTGTAACTTTTGCGCGGCAAATTTATTTTTACCAATTTTCAATGGCATAGCATTGCTATGATAGCACTAAAACTAAAGACTCCAAAATCTTGATACTGTAACCACTGTGTAAAGAATAAAAAGTTTTCCTAAATTACCAATTTTCAAGATAGTAACTGCTGTAGTTCCTTGAAGCTTGGCAATTTATTTTTGCGCTTAGTATCATTCGGAAGAAGAGGCCCTGGCACCCTTGCTATACTACATATGAAAGTAAAATTTTGTACTATATCAGTAGATGAATCCACCAATAACTGTAAAAAATTTCAATGAAATTGAAGATGGTACCTAAAATGCCTCTGGATTACTTGACATGGAATGACCCATATATAATTCGTTTTACTGAGACGTGAATTTGACTTTTATATGAACAATGTGAGGGGTGATAAAAAGTTAAAATATAAGAGCATTGGTACCCATGGTAGATATTAGCTAATTTACAGTCGATATTGAATAATAATTTTTCTAAAAAAAAGATAAAATATTATCAATTCAATTGCATATCATTGACATCGAACCCAGGATTTACCTGATTAAAAACCCACTGGCGACATAAAACCCCATCCCCTATATATGAGGCGCCGCTAGGATTTGTATATCTCCTAGTTTTGAGAAATCATATCAGGTGACTGGTAGGGATCTACGGTAACAAGTTTCAGAGGGCCAGAAAAGTTGGAAAACCTCTTTTCTCACCATCGAGTGTATTCAATTTGGTAGCCATGCATCGCTGCTATTACCCTGTATCGCAGTTTTCACTGCAGGACAGATTTTCCATAAACCTGAAAGTGTTCTCTGATCTATTATATGAGGAGTTCTTTTGAGGATACTGAATCCACAGAAATCCATGGTCAAAGAATGGGTTACCTTTATCCCAGTTACCTGTTACGTTCGATCGTAGTACTGGACAGTCTATTTCTAGAAAAATATTTTTAGACCGGACATGGGCATCAACTTCTTCGAAAAGTGTTACTATTATTCTCTCCACCCCTGTTGACCACTTGGAACTTATGACAACAATACAAAAAATTATAGAATATCTCTCGAAGGGTTTTGTTGATGTTTTAGTCGAGCACTGGGTGTTCTAATGTAAGATTTACGAGAGCTAGATTGGGCAAAATGTAACTTTTACAGTCCCGGACACTGTCTCCATCCTTACACGCCTCCTGCTTTCTTCCTCCTTCCCTAAGCCTGATGCCATCGACCTCATCTGTATTCTCTATGTCATCTCCACACAAAATTACTTTTCCTTTAATTCCAAACCTTCTGGTTTAGGAATGGAGTTCCCTCTAAGTAGCTTCCTTTCGAGTTCTTCCTGCAAAACCTTGAACTCGCCTTCGTTTCTTCCCTCCTCGCTGATTCCATTTCCGATATGTCGGCGACATCTTAATCATTTTTGATTCCTGTTTCACCTCACCCCTTAATATCGCTGATATCTTCAACTCTTTCTCACCCCATATACAATTCACCTTCGAGACTCAAGTTAACATGTCTATCCCAAACCTTGAAGTTCTCATCACTAACGATCCTCCAAACCACCGCTTCTCCTTCTCCGTCTACCGGAATCCACTTGATCCAGCACTCTTCGTCGCACCCTCATTCATAAACACGCCTCCCTACGTTTCTTTATTGACTGGGCCCTAAAATTACCCCTCAGTTCCTTCCCTCTACCACCGAATTCCGCATTCTCCACGCCCTCGCCTTAAAAATGGCTACTCCTCTTTACCTTTTCCTGTATTCTCCAACGTAGGAAACTCGCTCTCCTTAACCCTAAACCCCGTGACCTATCTCCCCCCCCCCCAAAAAAAAATGGGTCTCTCTACTTTATCTTAGTCCCCATTTCTGCCGTCTCTCCGAATTCCTTTCCTCCCTTGGCCTCCAAGTTTCCTTCCATTCATCGACCCCATGTTTTCGCACCTTAAACACACATTCCCGAGCGAGCACAGAAATTTTTTCCTGTTCCGGGGTATATCGATTGAATTGTGGATTCCTCGACAAGTACTACATAGGCTTATCGACCCGCAATTTCACCGATTGCTTCAATGAACACATCTTGTACAAAAAGAAAGACGGTAAGTCCCACTGCTCTAACCATCTTGCCTGCACTGGACATGCCCCGAAGACACAAGATGAAGTAATGTCCTTTCTCCACCTCTGCAACATCCCGTTCAAAACGGCGACTACATAGAAATTTATAAAGCTAAAGGGTCCTCACCGGATCTCCTCCTCAACTGCCAAACTGACTTCGATGTTTTCTCTATCCTTAATTCTGTATCCAAAAATTCTTAGCTAAAGGATTTAACTCAACAACATAGACGGCCGCTGCGGAGGGACTTAGGTGCAGATTTGGCGCATCGAAAAGTTCTAGGAAACTGAAAAAAAAACACAAAGAGAAAGAAAACAACAGAATGGTAATAATCACAAGCAAATTGTAAATTAATAATATGAGTAAAGAAACACTAGGTAGTAGGCAAGACTGCTTGGATAATGCTGTTTTGACTGTCGCTCGCGAGTCCGAAAAAATATCGACAAACACAAAAATCACTGGTCGATAACTCTCAAGTCATCTTCAATGTATCGATGTCCAATGTGTTAACGAGCTCATGTTTGACATTCAGATCTAGAAAAGGTATGTCCTTACGATTCTCTTGATGTAGCACATTTCTTATACTACGTACGCGGAAAAGCGATAGCGTAAAGAACTGCTGGTACGGTCACTGCAAAAGATAACCAACAAGAAGTAAGGATTAACAGGAAGGGGGGAGCGGTCTGTAGAAACCCCAACCTCCACTATAAAAGTTTCATTAAAACAGGCAAAATCATCTGAAGCAACCGGAAGTTATCTGAAACACAGTCCTTCAACGGAAAACCTTTCGAGCATGTCGATGACGCAATATTCTTTTTGTGTGTGCTTGATTCCGGAAGTCGGTCCTGGCCCGATATCAAAGAGAAAAATTTTGAGGAAATCATCGTCCCTCAAAATTAAAAAAAAATTTACAGGCTACATTTGATCGGCCAGCTTCTCAGTGGCAAACGACTGTTTTGAAGTAATAAGTAAGCTCCTATCATAAAATAGAAGCGAGGAAAACAAACATCAAATAAAGGACTTTAGCCTGAAACATCAAAAGATCATTCTGGGGATCTCGAGCGTAAGCCCAGGTCAACTCGACTAGAGATGACGGCCAGGCTGCCTTATCCTCAACCAATTCCTTACCAAAAAAATTAAAAGCAATACGACATTGCCTTGAACACGCACGGCTGACGTTCCGGCGAATCTACTCGGGTGACACAATCAGAGCTTTGACAATATAATTAAAATTCCACCAACAGTGTAACGTTAAAATTACCAATTTGTCAGAAGACTGTAGCTTAATATTTATTTTTATTTTTACACAATAATATTTTATCAAAAAAATAGATTTGCTGTAGAAAGTATACACTCAAAATGAAAGACTACACCCACTTTGCCTTATATTGTCGCATGCTATACAAATTGCGACCTTTGATCTACTCCAAGTTACTATGTATTTTTGAAGGCATAGAAACGGGTTCTACATACTATCCATGTAGCCAAAACCCATGCCACTATTATATCCACAGGAAACAATCATTATTAAAAGAATCAGTGAATACTTGATTAGGCCTAACCGGATATTGGAATCATGGGGTCGCAACCTCCAAAAAAAGCTCCGAATGGTGATCATAATCAACGCTCCAAGAAAGCGTCGCGTTTTCTCTTTATGCCGGAGGAGGGACACGGTAACCTCCTAAACTACACTAAGTAGCAATAATAAAGAAAAACTGAATCTAAGCGGATCGTTCGTATTCTACAACTCATAAATAATTCCCGCCCTTGATTTTTCCGGGTACCAAGTATTCGGTTCATATTGACAACATTCATTTAAGAACGTACAGCAAATGGTAAAGCGACCGTAGTGGGAAAAAGGAGCAAAAAAAAAAAATAATAATAATAATAAACGGTTCGTAGATAACCAGTAAAAAAAATTGACTTATTATAATTTCTCTTATAAGAAACGTTTTTATATACGTAACACTTTGAACCGATGTTGACAATCATTACGTTCCTGTTATATTCATTCACGACACGTCATTACATGTGGTTTGACAAAACACATGGTATATCTTAGCATTGAAATTACACAATGGTACCAAAATGATTACTCTAAAACACCTACCATTGAACCAATTTTGACATTCATTAATTTTACATTATATTGATTGATAATACGTCATTGTAAGTTGTTTGATGTATTACATAGCATATCTTAGCTTTGAAAGTTTTTAATAATTCCAAAATGATGACATTACAACACGTACTATTGAATCTATTTTGACTATCATTAATGTTACGTCAAATTCATTCATGATATGTCATTAAAAGTGTCATTTGTGTATTATATGCCATATATTTAAATTGAAAGTTTGGTGTTATATACGTACAATTGAACCAACTTTAACTAATTTTGACTACCAATGAAGACCATCACGTGTCTTTATTTAATTCACAAGCCTCCTCTCTGCTTTAGCTATCGAATAAGAAAGAGCAAAATACGTTGATCAGTGCGTAGGCGGTTTATATATGGAACTGTATAATGAAAAACCTAGTCCCTTTATTAAGACCGATAGGTACTTCGTTTTCACAATGTGCGACCGTCCGTCTGTCTGTTGGTGCTCTAGGTTTCGAACGCTTCCGAATTTTCAACTTCCGTTTTCGCCATTCGACAACTTAGGGAAATCGGAAGATTGAGTTCGTTGGTGGAAAAAATCGTTGAACTACTTCCGGTTTAAAAGGTCAAAAATAATATAGGGGACCACGTTTTTCACTATACAATTTCATGTATAAATGGCCTATGCATTGCCAAATGCTGTTCTCCCTTTGGCATTCCAAAGCTAGCAGAGAAAAAACTTGTGAATTAAGGATCGACTTCCTTGATAGTCAATATCAGCCAGAACTGGTTCTAGGTATGTGGTTTAGTGATACCATTATGGTCCACGGGAAACTTTCAATGCTAACATACGGCATGTATTACATCAAAGAGCTTGAAATAACATGTCATGGTTAATTATTACCGATAGTCGAAATAGGTTCAATAGTATGTGGTTTAATGGAACCACAATGGTTCAGGGGAAACTTTCAAAGCTCAGATTTGGCATGGAATATGTCAAACGACTTGGAATGATGTGCCATGAATGAATATAAAATAAAACTAATGATAGTCGAAATTGGTTCAAAGGCACCTGCTTCTCGTAGACCCATTATGGTTCATTGGAAAATTCAACGCTAAAATGTAGCATGTAATATATCAAACGACTTGGAATAATGTGCCATGAATGAATATAACGTAAAATTAATGATAATTGAAATTGGTTCTATGATTCGTGTTTTAATGATACCATTATGAAACTATTGGTTCACTGCTAAGATATGGCATGTAACTACTTATGCCTTATAATATAAATAGTTTGTTTGTGTTAGGCAAATTTTAACAATCGCTAGTAGCTACTCATCACTTTAATGATACATGCTTACGTAGAAAAGCGTTGGCAAAAATGTTTGAAGAAAGCTTATTAAATAGGAATGCTAAAAAATTAAAGGATTCGTATATGTTCTAATCTATAGAGAAATGCCACTTTCTCCATTTAACTTTTCAGATAGTTTTATTCAATTTGAACTATACGTTTTCTTTAGAATACGTCTTATTTAGCAACCAGAGGCTTCCTTACCAACCTCATCTAATTCAAAACAATGAAAGGCTTCTTTATCAATCAAATGCTTTCTTTTTCGTTCTCGATTTCTTTAAATCCTATCGGTCTTGGGCATTTCGGTTGCCTGACTTGTTATTTGTGAACTTTTGAACCGGAAGCAGTTCACCGATTTATTTTTTTTTGTCGACGAACTAAAGCTGTCGTTTTGTCTAAGCTGTCGAATGGCGAAAACGGAAGTTGAAAATTAGGAAGCGTTCAAATGCTGCAGCAGAAGAGACAGACGGAGGCACATCGCGAAAACTTAAGACCTATCGATCCTAATATCAAAAAGTGATACCCTGTATGTTTATTAGTAACTGACTTTTTAATAAGAAATCCATCAATTCATATTAAAATCGTTCAATAGTAATTTAAGTAATCATCCACTAATTCACATTTTTTAATAGTTTTCTCATTGTGCACATTTTTCCATGTATAAAATGCTTTTAAAACATACAATAACATTATTTCAATTGGTTCCTTTTGGTCAATATTGATGTAATTATAAAAGATAAAATGGTCTAGAAATAGCAAAAGACCGGGTTCATACCCCTCTACTGGAGGGAAGATTGAGGCAAATGTCCGTATTGCAAAATGTCCTGTGACATGAAAAAAAAGAAAACAACCCAAAAAATCATGGACCAACTGAGATGGAAAGTCGACGTTCGCGGACCATAAGATATCAAAAACGCACGGGTTTGGGCCGATTGAAGAAATTATGTCCGTTAAAGACCCCAAGAAGTAATTGTCCAACGAGGCTCCAGCTTTCAGAAAATCTCTAAAAACGGTCAAAGATAAAATACTGAATAACCAGAAGAATTTTGACAAACACCCTATCTTGGACGTCATCAATCATATTATACATCCAACACTAAGCCTTATCCCACGATAACACCTCATTTGCCCCCTACATGTCAGGGACAGATATACAGTGAAAAGATAGTTTTCTTCTTTTTTCATGTCACAGGACGTTTTGCAATGCGGATATTTGCTCCAATCTTTCCTTCAGTAGGAGGGCATGAACCCGGTCTTTTGCCCCGATTTTTATTTTTCAATCTTAATATTTTATTTAATTGTTTAATTCTTTGTTAAAACATTTCTATTTCATTGTATTTAAAAGCCAATCAACAATCGGCATTTGTGTATTACTTTCAGCTATTATAAGCCCGCCAGTCAGTGATGACTCAGTTCACGCTGATTGGAGGGCAATACCCATAAAACCAGGAGGTTTTACGCTGCCTTCTTTCACTCCAGAAGATATCATCGGATAGGATCATCTCGGTCATCTCACCTGCTGCTGCTACTGCACGACGATTCTACCACTCGACGGACGACGACATACCTATTGCAGTCTGGACGACTTTCAGTACATCGGTGGATTTCCCAAGAATACTAAAAAGGTAGGACTTTTCTAAGTCACTTAAACTGAGTCGTTTTGAGTAGCTGCGTCCTTCTAAGGACGGCAAAACCCAGCACCACACCTGCTTCATGATGACATCAGGCACTGTTAAGTATGCTGATGGTAAAGTGTTACCTTGTGACCTGGCCTACAAAGATGCGTGTAAGGATCCGAGATTTCTGGCATTTGACATTATTATAAACGGACAACTTGAGTCATTACGTACTGAGCTGAACAAGAAATATCTTGAGTTAGAATCAAAGGTGGAAGCGCTGTCTAAGGAACCTGGTAGTAAAATTGATAGCTTAAAAAGTGATATTCAGAGTGCCAGTTTAGAGACTGACAATGGCTTCGCTAACCTTGGCAATATTATCAAGGAGTTTATGGGCTCTCCCGTTACTTCTGATTCGCCCATGATAGTGGTAAATCCTGATGCAACACATAATAATGAAAATGTTTCTACTTGCCTGGAAGCAGTCGACGAAGGAAACTCCTCAATACGAACTAGCGTCAAAAGAAGGCACGAAAATGATTCTGCTGACAGTGATGGAGGTAACTGGCGTATTGCGCAGAATAAAAGAAACAAAGGTGGTGTTAGGATAGACAACATTCAGTCTACTGTCGATGTCAAAAATGGTGATTCTGTAGCTATACGAGGTAACAAAGCCAAACTTGGTTATTCTCAAAGCAATGCCACCCATGGAAAGGGAGTTATTTACATTCCTCCGATTATTATTCGTCATCACGGAAAACCAATCAAGAAAATTCTAGAGGAAATCACAAAACATGTGTCTTTAGATAAAATCATCTGCCACACTGGTCGCAAGGACACCATTAAAATTAAGTGTGTTGATGAGGATACGCACAAAATTCTAGTATCTGGAGTAAAGAATAACGATGTGCTAAAAATCCAGCATCATCAGCTCAAATCAGAAAAGCTGCTGAAATACGTTGTCCGAAATGTTGACACAACGTATGACCTGGAAGACTTTTGTGAAGATCTCAGGAAGGCAAATTATTATACTGAAAAGGCAATCAGGCTGAAAAAAGCTAACGGTTCCGTTGAAATGCCACTGGTGTTAGTTCTACTCCAAAACACTGAGCACAAGAAGTCATTTTTGAGTTTAAAGCGTGTTGGTCCCCTTGCTGTAATTGTTGAATTGTTTAGAGGCAACAAAACGCCCTTACAATGTTACAACTGTTTACGTTTTGGCCACGTCTCCCAAGGTTGCACCGAATCGCCTAGATGTAACAAATGCGCAGGTGACCATCAGTCGAGGGACTGTACAAATGTAAAGGGTAAAGACCCCCCTAAATGCATTCGTTGTGATGGTCAGCATACTTCAAGTTACACCAAGTGTCCGAAATATCCCCAAGTCAAAAGGATCAAAACCACTAAAGTAGTTGATGGCAGAACGTATGCTTCAGTCGCATCCAGCTCTTCTCATTCAGATGCAGTCGATCCAATCCAATTGCGTAGCATTTATAGGAGTCTGGGTAACCTTCTTAACCTCTGTAAGGAAAGTGGCAACGTACTGCAACAGGCTGCGTCCCACGAAATCAAGAACTGACCATGGACAGACACCGCTACAGAACAATTACCCACGGAAAGCTTCGTTGCAATATATGGAACGCCAGGGGAATCTATCGGAAGCGCATCGAATATTACAATTTCATCATTAATTGGAATATTGACATAGCTTTCGTGTGTGAGACGCACCTGAGATCAACTCAAGCTTTTAACTTGCCGGGTTATCATGTTTATCGTAAGGATCGACCTCTGGGTAGCAACGCCAGTCAAGCATTTGGTGGAGCAGCTATCATTGTCAAAGATGGCATTGATCATCGTGAGACTGTCACTCCGAATTATGTAGGAATGGAAGCTGTTCCCGTGATAATAAATGACGCCGACGCAGGTGAAATTAAATTCACCTCTTTGTATAATTCTCCTAGGCACAAGCTTGGACCGTGCGAGCTTGATGAGCTGCTCTCAGGGCCCATTCCAGTGGTTATGGCGGGAGACTTTAATGCTAAGCACCCTACATGGAACTCCAAATGCTCCAACCAAAATGGCAATATCCTCTATGGATATACTCTAAACGAGATTGACACCTTTGTTGCTGGACCCCTTGATGACACATACTACTGCGACCATTCTCCTGTCAGCGACGTGCTGGACGTTGTAGTTCTTAAAGGATTCCTTAAGCCCTACAATATTTTCACAGTCGACGACTTATCCTCTGACCACCGTCCAGTGATGCTCATCTTTGAGGGCTTAAGCATCGATGTAAAGATTGGGCTTCGCTCCAAACAAGACTGGAAACTCTTCAGGGATATCCTTAGAGAAAACAGCATTCCATATAAGGAGGTTATTGACAACGAGGATATTAATGCAAATATTAGTTCTATTACTCGTGTTATCAATGATGCTACGGCTTCCAGTAGTTTCACTACTGATCGAAAGCGTCCTGAACATCTCGACCTCCCTACTTACATCAGGTGTCTCATACTTGAAAGAAATTCCTATAGAAGGTTATGGCAGCGTAAACGACTTCCCTTCTTCAAGACGAAATACAACAGGTTAGCTCGCAAGGTCCAGGAAGAGGTTAAATCGTTACGTAAGCAAAGATGGAGCGAAAAGCTAAAGGCCCTGTCAGTCCAGGACAACTCGCTCTGGGGTACTGTAAGGGCTCTAAAAGGAAACAGACCCATCAACTTACCACCGCTGCTTACCGCAAATGGCAATGCTGTCACGGGCGACCAAGATTAAGCTCAACTGATCGCCGAATCCCTGATTAAACAATTTACCACTCCTGGTGAGAACGATCCGGATAATTTCCCAAATATTCGTCTTGTAAACGATGGATGCATCGCATACGAGCTCACCCATCGTATTTCTACCTGTGAGGACACTATTGGTGTTCAGGAAATCTCCGATGTCATCAAGCATCTTAAAAGCAGGAAAGCAGCAGGTATCGATTCCATCACTAATAGCACCCTCAAGAACTTACCTCCTAATGTTGTTGCGACCATTACCAGGGCCATGAATGACTGCTGGAGACATGGTTACTTTCCTGTCAAGTGGAAAGAGTCTTGTTATCGTTACTATACCGAAGCCTGGTCTAATCCCTGCTCTCCCTGTCAGCTATAGGCCTATAAGCTTGTTACCTCTATGCTATCAAAAGTGTTTGAACGCGCCATTCTTAAGAGATTTAACGACTTCTGTGTGGCTAACAATCTTGTTCGTGAAGAGACTTAAGTGAATTTGTATCTCTCCTAGGTTCGCGCTTTTATTTTTTTGTACGAGGTGTCGATTGACTCTCCCATTGGACGTTCGACTTGTTCATTGATTGGTCCTTTGGGAGAGAGTGAACGGCCCCTCTTTTTCTTATAAAAAACTTGCTTTGTTAATTTCCCTAACCCAGAAGCCTTCTTAGACATCGCAGGCCACGTCACCTCCTGGACATCAATTTCGACGACATCCAAAAGGCGATATTTCCCGAATATTGGATCTCCTAGCTCCTCGTGTCCCTTGTCCCTCGTCAATCAACAATCAACACTATCGTCCTGATAGGAAAGGACTCCATCTTATCCTCTGGATGACTTAACTAGGTTTCATCTGGCTTCTTGCCTAGTTCAGTGTACTTCCCGTGGTTACTTTCTGGACGAGTATGGCAGTGAAAGCGTTGCTTTCGGACCACTCGTTTCGTTTTACCTGCACTGTTCGATTGTCGATTGTCGCTGCCTTCTTTGTAGTTGTTAAGAATTCTGATGACGAGAGTTCCTCGAATCGCGTAGATTCGCAATAAAACACTACCATATTGCTATTCCTAAACCATTTTTTCTTTTATTAACATTATTGTTTAACCTTTGACTTTTCATCTACAGAGTAGCAAACTCTTTTTACGAAAGGAAGCCTTTCTATATAGATGGTTTACACTATAATTCTTTGCTATCACGTTCTTCGGTTATACAGATATTGCCAACACAAATTTGAGTAGCTGAACAAGGTGGGTTGCAATAATCTAACTGTGTCAGTGTTTGTTTTGGATGACATTGTCCAGTAGAACAATATTCATCAAATTTGCATTGAGGAACACACCTGTCGCTTTTCTTCTCTTCTGAAACGTTTCCGTCACCTTCTGGAGGAGTTTCCCTCAAAAAATTAAGCTCCATTCCCATATTTGTATTTAGAAAAATCCTTTTGCTCAGAATACACTGCTTACTAGCTTCTGTAATTTCCAGGATAAATGTGATTTGAAGCAAGGTCAGCTGTGTCATCTTATCCATAACTGGAAACCCTGTTAAAGAAATTAAAAATTTTAAGTAAACTGTTTTAATAATATATACAAATAATATATATTATCAATTAATTAAAAAAAAATTTATAAAATTTAGAGAATACAAAAATATACAGAGTCTTAACAATAGTTTCAACACTTTGGTTTCATAAAACAAAATTCTCTATTTTTAGGTTATCGTGTTTTTTTAATCAAATCCACACTGTTCTCCGCTGCAGGTTTCCACAGCTAATAAAACAAAGACAAGCTGATCCCAAAGTCAGTAGAAACTTTAAAACTCTATAATTTGCTCACGATTGGAGATAAAAAAAATTGTTTGCACTGAAACGATTTAATTGAAGTCGGATTTTTTCCAGAAAAGAAATAATGTTAGAAATATTCTGTTTTTGATCAACGGATGGCGTTGTCAGGTTATAGACACCAGTTTATACACATTTTCAGGCAGTATAAAAAGAGCAGCACTCGCTACAATCGCTCAATAACGGACGGCATGTTGAATATTTTTAAGCCGATAGTTAGCCCGTAATCCTACTGTCTGAAAATCTGCATAAACTCATGTCTATTAAATTTTGATAACCCATTGATTTTTTCTTCCTGGAAAAAAGTCCGACTTCATTTCAATCGTTTCTGTGCAAACAGAATCTTTTAATCTGCATTTGTATGCGAATTATTGAGTTTTAAAAATCTCCTTATTTTTGGATCACCCTTGTTATATATTCAAATTCTTATAGAACTCGTTATGAAATAATTTAATAATAGACATAATTTAAAAACGGAAATGTCAAGTGCCACGTTCAGTCGAGTTAAAGACAACTCTACGGTCAAATACAAATTTTTTTATATAGAAAGAGATCGTGGCATATTTTAAAATTTTTTTTAATTCGAACCCTAAATGTGTGAGAAAACAAAAATTTCGATCACGACTTGAAATGCTGTCCTTCACTTTCACCCTCTCTACATTCGCCCCCTCCACTTTCGCCCGTTCCACTTTCGCCCCCGAAGTCCACTTTCGCCCCGGCGTTATTATATGGTAGTTTTACTTTCGCCCTGTATATTTTATCAATGCCCTGAAGAGAGGCTAAGGCTATACGCAAGTAACTTGAATACAACATAGCCAGGGTTTCAAACTGCGATGGTACTTCAAGCAATGTTTTCCACGAATAATCACCTAATTGTTTTAAGTGGTTTTTAGTGGTAGGCGATTCCCTGAAAAATTGAATAGAATCTGAGAGGGTCAGAATCGATTAATCGATTCCTGCAATCGATTATTGCGAAAAGTTGAATCTATTCTAAAAACTAGTAAAATTAAATTTGTTTATTGCAATTTATTTCCATGGTTAAAGAGTAGCAAAATAAACACATAGAAGACGCCATTCATGAATTTTTATTTAATAACAAACAATAACAAACATGTTGTGAAGCAGAAACATTATAACAATGTATTGTGAAGCAGATAAAAAAAGTTATATTGATTGATTATTTGGTATTATGGAATCGGGAATCGCCCACCACTAGTAGACTAAACAAAGCCGTGGGTTTGCATCCCACGATTTTCAAATTCTTCACGGAAATTCGAAAGGAACAGCTCAGACAAGAAGGTTATTATTTAAATTATTATCATTATTAATATTACAGAAATCCGTAAAGGTTTAATAGCACATCAACAAACATCAATAAGAAAACTAAACCGTATGCTTTTTTTTAACCTTTTATTAATATTTTATTTAAGGTTTGTTGTTGTTGGCCAAAATGCTGGGTAATGCTGGGCAAAATCCGCCAGTACAAAAGAAAAGGTACATAGTCATTGAAACAAGACATCAAAATATTAGGAATCAATTCATCAATGGGACAAAAAGACTCATTGAATATATTGATGCAGCGAGTCATTTGTTAAACTTAACAGACGTTTAGGGAAAATGTGTTAATAAATCATCTTTTTCTTGTTTTTAAAACATTGCGTTTTTTTTTTATTCTCTAAACTCTATTATTTCTTTTAAAACAATTTAGATTTTAGGAAAGCTTTAATTTAAATCGTTCTTAAATAAAAGGAGAATTTCGTGGGTTACGTTAGGTAAGTATTCTAAATAACTGAATTCTAAGTTTTCTATTTGACTTGTTAATCTCTCTGCAGGATCTTTTTTATGAAAGTGGGTCTTAAAAGTATTTTTGCAGGGGGCGAGTGTGGAAGGGGTCAAAGTAAAAGGGGCGATAGTGAACGGGGCGAAAGTGGAAGGGGCCAACTTCACGGGCCAAAGTGGAGTGAACCCTTGAAATGGGAAGGCATCCATCTCGGGTGGAGCCGTAACTAGTTAAGAGTCTGGCCACAGCCCACTAGATAAAAACCTGAGTGCTGTTTTCAAAATGGTGGCGCTCACAGGCGGACTGTCTGTGTGAAATAAGATGGAATAGAAGAAATATTTCACAAATTTACTTTAATCTTCTAACGAAATCTAAGTTTTTGAACTTGTTATCTAAATGGCTTTATGTTTCAATCAAAACAAAGGCAACATACGTGCAAATAAATATAGTTTCATTTTTTTCAAAGTAGAGCCATCTATGAAGGAAGAGAAAAAGCATCTTTTCTATAAAAAATTTCGAAACCATATATGATGGTTTTAGAAATCTGCAAAAATTAGTTCCCCTAATAGATTAATTATTTTGGTTAGATTTTGTAAGAAAATTTTAAAGCAAATTTATGAAATATTTCTTTTATTTCAGCTTATTTCACACAGACAGTCCGCTTGCGAGCGCCGGCATTTTGAAAACAGCACTCAGGCCTTTATCTAGTGGGCTGTGGTCTGGCTCCAAGACTGTTAGGAAAGTAAGCATTGCAATGAAGCATTAAAATTCACTATACACATACACAAATCTCGACTCATTTTTCACTATAATTTTCAGAGTCTGCACATGAAAGCAGCGATTCTGATATCAGCTTTGAAGATTATGATGATGTTGCGGCATATATTAAAAATATATCAACAATGAACTGGACAAAGATTTGGAAAGCCTTGCAGATGATTTAGATCTTTCCAGTCACAATTATGTGACCACCCCCTGCATTTAACATCAGCGGAAAATGGATATGTCCAGAAAGTATCATAGGTGGGGGCTAAGGAAGGGTGTCAGAAGAAAGCAGAAAACATTGCAATTGTTGGAGTTTTGGCGAAACGTAGCGATTTATCCGACCTCCAAAAGGGTATGATTCTCGGCTTCCGAGCCAAGGGTGGCAGTATTTCCGAAACGGCTAGTTATGTGAATTGTTCGCGTGAAGCTGCGGTGAAAGTGTACCCTGCATGGCAGAATGGCAATACCCAAAATCAGCGGCGTGCCATGTGTGGGGCACCTTGAGCCATAGATGACAGAGGTGAACGACAGCTACGGAAATACGTGAAAGCGAACAGACGTGCAACCATGGACCAACTGACCTCCCAGATGAACAAGGAGGCTACCAAATGTGTATCCTCGACGACAGTACAGCGAACGTTGCTGGGACAGACTGGCATTCGCACGAGAGTACCGCAACTGAACAGCAACAGAGTCGCGAAAGGTGGCTTTTTCCGATGAATCACGGTTTATGTTCCATCAGACAGATGGGCGATGGTGTGTACGCCGTCCAGCGTCTGAAAACAAACACCCTGCAACATGTGCCGCGTTATGGCCTGGGAAATATTTTCATGGCGTTCCCTGGGTGCACTCGTCATTGTGGATGGCACCATGGATCCATGGCAGTACGCATATGTCCTTTCGGACCATGTCCATCCTACATGCAGATTGTGTTTCCTCAGCCGATGGCATCTTCCAGTAGGACAATGTAACGTGCCGTACAGCACGCACAGGTCGTGCGTGGTTTTAGGAGCACGAGGAACAGTTTACAGTACCCCCTGACCCACAAACTCCCCGGAATTAAACCCCATATAGCATCTATGGGACCATCTCGATCGGGTTGTTCGCACCATGGATCCACCGTGTAACCTACGGCAGATCGCCACAGAACTGGAGTTGGCATGGCTTCAGATCCCTGTCAATACCTACCAGAACCTTATTGACTCTCTTCCTGCCTGTCTCGCAGCTGTCCGTGCCGCGAAAAATGGCTATTCTGGCTACTGACAGGTGGTCACATTAATGTGATTGGACAGTGAAGTTTCGAGCCTCTTCAGCAGGATCACCCATCGTCAGATAAGGAACAATCCAGTGTCGCCGAATTTACGGAAAAATACCACCGAATCAAATTGGCAAGTACAATTAATAAATTAGATATTATTTTAATGTGAACAATTCTATGATACAAAGTGAAACAATTAATAAACGAGACGTGTAATTTAACGAATACAAAACCTATATCTGGCAAATAGTTTAATATTTTTCAAAGTAATTGACTTTTGAGGCTACACTCTTTTTGCATCGTTCATAAAAATTTTTGTAAAGTACCTTTAAATACTCTGTCTTAACCTTTTCAAATTTGGTTGTAACGTTCTTTTGATGTCCTCTATACAGAGGTTGAGACGTTACAACTAAACGATTTACATATGCAAATTCTCCAGCCACATGCTTGACAGGGTTACGCGGCCATGAGGAGTTATAAAAGGGAACATTGCTTCATCATTCTTAATCATTGTACAAACACTAGTTGTGAGAATGCCGCCAAAAATCTATAGATATTAGGAAGGATGTATAAAAGCACTTTCCGATACGAGGTGGTCCTATTCCATGACTATAAAACAATGCAAATCCAGGAGTCTCACCATTTCGAAGGGAGGATTCTATGACATGCTAAATAAAAACAGAAGAACCGCAATATCAGCAACGTTGGACGAACCTGGACCCTCAAGCCCAGGAGCACTCCTCTCAACCCACACGTAAATTTGGATGAAGCAGAAGAATTGCAACCAGCCGACCCAATCGTTTACAAATCCCATTTTGGATCATTAATGTACGTAATGGCATGTACGCGTCCGGATATATAGCATATGCAATTACGCGATTGTCGTCATATGCCAGATCGCCTACCAATTTACATATGACGGCACTCAGAAATGTGGCAGCTTATCTGGCACACACATGTGAACCGTTACTAACCTTCGTTCAGTCGACCGGTACTTCGTGTGCAAAAAATGAAGCTAGCTGGAGTGTTACCCCACAATGAATATTCTGGTATTCTCATTAAGATGGGTCAAAACACTCTCAGTTGTTGTTCAAAGAAACAGCGTTTTGTCGCCCTCAGCAGTTGTGAGGCCGAACTGATTGCTATATCCGAGTGCGTGAAATCCTTCTGATGATTATTAGATCTAATTACTCAAATCGGACAAGAGGATTATATTACATTTCCAAAGACTGTATATACGGATTCAACATCTGCCATCACATGTCTTTGTGATCCAAAAGTAGATCGAGGAACATTCGAAAAATGCATAATTTTATCTCGCGCGAAATCGATCCCTAGAATGTGGTGCTCACCTACCGCCCGTCCTCAGACATGCCAGCAGATGTATTCACGAAATAAAGTCAATTAGTCCGTTTTTTTGTATGTATATGCATGTATAATTTTTTATATACTATATAGCCAAACTTGTTAGTTCTTCTTGTGCGCATAACATTAGCGGGATGAAAGGGGTTCTAACGCCTAGATGTGTCTTTTATAATACAATTTTTTTTGTAATGCTTACTGAATGACTGAAAAGTTTCGGCAAGACATTTCTAACTCTATTGACAATTTTAAAAATTTTTGACTGGTTTACATATTATTCTAATATGTAACTGAGCTCCGTGTAACATTCACGTGACTATGCATTTTTCAAGGTATACCAATAAACTAAATACATGACTTAAGTTATACAAAATTGTATGCACGATTTATTCATTCAGTATAACTTAAATATTGTTGCCTCTATATTGTATGTATTTATATCAAACAAGTAAGATCAGTAAATGCAGAGCTCCCACCAGAATAAATGCTTAAGGGATTTTTTTTCGCACAGCTTACTCTGCCACCAAGCTTTTTACTAAATTTTGCGGAAAATCGCAATTTTTTGGCTAATGAAGAAACTATTACTATTCATTACAGCTTTTTGCAATCGATAAAATGTAGTTTGCAATTGGTAAAATGTAGTTTGCAATTGAAAAGATTACTTACTTACTTACTTACTTTTCAAACCCGCTTATCCGTTAGGGTCGCGGGGGCAGCCCTATGGAGGATCTCCAGCGATCGTGATTTTCCGCCATCAGGCGCATGTCCTCCCTGGTAATATCCAAGCGACTCGAACCCAGATTCTCCATGTAGTCTAGCCACCTGTTTCTAGGCCGACCCCTTGGTCTCTTACCCACCGGCTTGGAAAATAACAACTGCCTAGGAAGACTAGTTTGCGGCATCCGTATCATGTGGCCATACCAACGCAACTGAGATCTCTCAATGCGAAGAAGTAGCGGCTCAACACCTAAAGATTCCCTTATTGTGCTGCTGTACACTCTATCTAGTAAGGTAACTCCTGCTACACCTCTCAGAAATCTCATTTCGGCCGCTTGTACCCGCGATCGCACTCTTTCGGTCATTACCCAAGCCTCATGACCATAGGTGAGAATGGGGACAAAGATAGATTTGAAGTCGGAGAGCTTTTGTTACCCAGCTCGCGTTTCGTTACCACGGATCGCCACAGTTCACGTCTGACACAGCATCCAATTCTTTCTCCTGCCATCCATCACTCGTGAATCCAATCCCGAGATACTTGAATTTCTTCACCTGTCTCAATGAGGCTCCCCTAACATGGAGAGGACCAGAACCTCAGTTTTAGCCACACTGATCTTCATCCCAGCTTCTTCACATTTATCTTCATCCCAGCTTCTTCACTTTAGCTGTTGATACTGTCTTTGCTGCTGCTTTTCGCGCCTCAGTGTACCGCACTCAACTCGAAGTTGACGTATTTGCAAGCCATAGCAAATAGGCTTCCTTCTTTGCCTTGACAGCTTCTTGGACTTCACCGTTCCACCACGCAGTCCTTTTCTCACCGCCCTGCGTCTCACTTAGTCGCTTACGACCACAGCACAATGCAGCCGAAGTAATCACAGCAGTTTTAAACAACTTCCACTCCTCTTCAACAGTATTACGATCACTGGGTAGTTCTTTGAAACTTGAAGATATGTTATCTACAAAGTTCTATTTTCCAATGCCTCCCATTTGATGCGCCAAGTTTGTCTGAACCTAGTATTTCGCTTGGTTGGCATGGATTCAGAGAACCGCAAAATGCAGACAACAAGGTGGTGATCAGTTGATAGTTCTGCCCCTCTTCTCACACGAGTATCCAAAACTGATCGGAATAAATCGGCTGAAACAATTAGAAAATCAATCAGTGAGTTCTGGTCCATTGCATCCCTGTACCAGGTATACTTGTGGACATCCCTGTGCTGGAAGATGTTTGTGACGGACAGTTCATTTTGCAACAGAGATCCAACAAGCACCTCCCATTCGCATTTAAATCGGGGTCACCATTCATCCCAATCACGCCTCTCCACGTTTGGTCATCAGCCCTAACGTGTGCATTGAAGTCGCCCATCAGGATGACAGAATCTGCACTCCATCTCCTTTTAAGAGCAGCTTCAACTTCTTCTAGAAAAAGTGGGTACTCTGTGACTGCATTCGGAGCATATGCAACGAATAGAGAGAGAGACCGTTTCCTCTAAGAGAGGAAATTTGGTGTCATTACCCATATGGGAATAGGAGAACTTGTAATTATCACTAGAACAGTGAATGGCGAAGTATACAAAGAGATTTTGGGCAGATTCCTGATGAAAACAGCTGATGATTATTCTGAAGACGAGGAATTCATCTTGCAAGTCGACAATGCTGCTTGCCATCGAGCAAAGACTGTTAACAATTGGTTCAGAGAACACAACATTTAACGCTAGAAGTGGCCTGCCAATAACACAGACTTAAATCCCATAGAGAATGTCTGGGCTATTTGGAAGAAATTGGTGAGACACGAACGACCGACCAACCCAGCCGAATTAAAGGCACTTCGTGTTTGTTGGCAAAGAATTCAACCAACAACATGCAAACGTGTAATTTCATCGTTGCCTGCTCGAATCCAGTTAGTTATGAAAGCCCGTGGTGGTCCTACTTAGTACTGATAAAATGTACTGATTTTCAAATACCTATATCCCAAACTTTTTTCCAAAGACTTTCATTATTCTAAATTTTATTTCCCATCAACATTGCGGCGCAATAGAAATAGTAAATTACGTACAAAGTAAGTGGAAAGTGTGAATTTGTTTGTTGTAACAAACATGGAGAATATGTTCCCTTGTAGTAGTAAAAAAAAAAAAGAATTTTCTTTCACATGTAATATTATAAAATTTTTATGCATTGTAACAATACTGAACATGACATCACATTACATATTCCGAGGCCAGAGAGATAACAAGGCCTGGAAGCGAAAAAGTCGTCTGACCAACGGGGTGCTAGCAACAATACAACCTTCATTGTTTCCAACAAATGGAAAAACATTGATTGTTATCAACCAAGATGGAGACAATGAAGGTTGGATTGTTGCTAGCACCCCGATGGTCAGATGACTTTTCTGCTTCCAGACCTTGTTATCTCTTAGGCCTCGACATATTCCAAACTTTCGTCCAGGGATTGTAGCTGAAAAATTGACATTTAATTTTGCTAAGTTAATTTTAGGCCACCCAGTTAGTTTATATGTTAAAAGCTTGTAAAACAGCATTGAGTATCTGGTCTAATTTTTTTAAAACAATGACTATATTCTAAATGGAAAGATTCTAAGCATATATTAACGAATTTTATGAAGATGGGATAACTCAATTGTTATCTAATATTTTATTTATGAAAGTAAAACGTACCTTTTTATAATATGCTTCTAGATGTTGATATAAAGTTACGATGTTGTCTACTATAAAATTTCTTGTATAATTTCTTGAAAATTTCGTAAAAGTAATAGAATTAGAGATGCTTGAAATCAAAACAATTTCTGATTTAAATTATTGCTTTTTAATTGCCATCAAATTAAATTTACTGAGATTTTATCTTACCATTAAAGATGATTCTTCATATTACGTTTAGAATCATCAATAAACAAAGACCATAATAATACTGCTTTTAAGTACTTGCAAAATGGGAACGGAAGAGGGGATCAGATGATATTAATTGAATAAAGATTTAATCAAGGCATGGAATTAGAAATTAAGTTTCATCCTAATTTGCCGTTCTGATCTTTGGATGTTGATACTATTTAATTGCTTTCAAGGAAAGAAACGATATGATTTCGTGGTATAATTATAATGTTTAATCATATTACTAAAGTTTTCCGATCTAAAGAATGTTTTACGTACAGTCAGCAGCAAAAGTAGCTAGCCACCTTGCAGGGAAACATCCGCGTGGGGAACGCTAATGCAATTCCCATCACCCCTGTGCTGTCTACCGAAGTGCATTAACCCAAAAGAAAAATTTTAATGATCGGTGGAAATAGCAGCAACCCATAAGCAAAGAGAGCTTAACTTTTCACGATTTTAATATATTCAGTACAATTTCGGAATTCAACAGAATAAAAAAAGCCGAATATAAAAGAGGATTAGAAATCTATTACTATTTTTCAATTAATGTATTTTTATTTTTTTTTTAATTTAACAAATCACTAAAATTAATTCAGTCAAATTCAATCAAATTAATTCAATTAAAATTTTAATTGAATGAACTTAATTAAAGTATAACACTTCTAATTAGCTTACTTAAACTGCAATAGTAATTGTCAAAACTTATGTATTATTTCTGAAATTTTTTTCCGCATTACCACTTAATAATCCATTACATCTTGTATGGATACAGTGTTCATTTTAGAAAAACAAAATTGACTTTTATTTTTGAACGGTGAACAGTTACGTGCTATACACTACACTACGCGCCAAAGTTCATATAAATACAAGATTCCAACCTAAGAAAAGATCCATTGTGAGTGGATTAATACTTTATTCATTCACCTCCTACTTCCACGACTTTCCTAAGTCGTTCAGGCATTGACAAAGCTAGGTTTTCACAAATTTCTGGTGAATGACGAAGACTTTCCCGCAAGCGCTGTGCTTGATCAAAAACAGTCAGTTTGTTCCGACCACGAGGATTGTTCCACTCCCAGTGACGAACCATTATCCCCCATAAATTTTCAATAGGGTTTAAGTCTGCTGCTTTTGCAGGCCAAGGAAGTAAACGAATCTGTGGGTGTTCAGCAAACCAGTGTTTTACTTTGCGACTTGTGTGGATTGGACTGTTGTCTTGAACCATAATAATTTCTTCTTCAGGCGAAAACACAGAATGGACAGTTGGTAGCAATACGTTTTCTAGAATGTCCATGTAGACGTCAGCAGTGAAACGGTTCTCAATCAGCACCAGTTCTCCTGGACCAGCTGCACTCATCCAACCCCACACATTGGCAGTCGCGTGTCCGCTACGTGCAATTTTTGCTATATGGGAAGGCTTATAACGTTCGCCACGACGTCTGTAGCAGTGCAACTGTCCATGGCAATCAGAACTAAAAGTTTTCTCATCCGTGAAGATTACCGTTTTCCATTCTTCTGCGTTCATTGGCAAATGTTCCAACGCAAATCCAAGACGGGTTTCTCGGTGTTGCTGCGTTATTATTTCCTTTACAGCTGGAAGATGATGATGAAGCCCATTTTCTCTCAAACGTCGACGAATGGTATCACTGCTTGTCGCAATTGCCAACGATTCTCTTATTTGAACAGCATTGTTTAGTGGCTGTGCCAACGATTCATTAGCTATCGCCTCATCCTCAGCAGCAGTAGTGGTCCTTGGTCTTCCACTCTTTGGGCGCCTAGATAAGTCTCCTTCTTTCCATCTTTGAATCCACAAGGAAACAGTAGAGTGATGAAGTCCTGAGATAATAGATAACGAAAAACTCATACACATCTGCAATAATTCTGTGTAAAAACTGAAACGTCAAAGGCGATGTCCGCCGAATTATTTTTGTTTTTTTTTTTTGGTAATCTGGATTTTAGGCTCAGAAATCTTGGATGCGGTTGTGAATGCTCATGCTGAATTTAAATTAGGCCTATTTAAACAACATAACGAAGGAACTTGAACGACAGCCGTTTATGAACAGGCGATTAAATAATTAAGTATCCACTAATGAATTTCATTTCTTTATGTTACAGTCTTTTTTATAAAAGAATCTGTTACCAATTAATAGATATAAAAAAGAGTTATTGTTTCTGCTGGTTATATAAAACATCCAACTATTTAATAGTGGCGACTATCATAACAAACATCTGAAATTACCTAAGTTTCTAGCAATTTACCGCTTAGTAAAACCACAAGTGTTCCATAAGGCTACAATGCTCCCTTTCATTTCTTGAGAAATCGGCCCATTAATTGTCTCCATTATAGAAAATATTGAAGAAATTGAATAAAAACCAACTTTTCACATCCAGGTTTAATCTTTGTATTCTAATTTCAACGAGTAAATTAAGAGTGATTTTTTTTTCTTTTGGGTTAACACACTTCGGTAGACAGCACGGGGGTGATGGGAATGCTGTTGAATGGCAATAGCAATCCCCACGCGGATGTTTCCCTGCAAGGTGGCTAGCTACTTTTGCTGCCGACTGTACATCATCTTCCATGATTTTATAACTGCCTGGAGGTATAGAACACTATTTCATATTACCAAATTTTACAGGAGAGCAGTATGAACATGTTTAAATTTGTTCTCTTTATTTTCTTACCTGTTAATTGGACTTTTGTAACAAAATTTTACCAGAAATTCTTTGTACACTATGTTTCATGTTGGTTTTCAATTAATGTAATTTTTTTAGTTATTACTGACTTCAATGGACTTGGTGTTGTATAACTCTCATGAGCTTATTATACAGGGTATTTTTGAACTCGATGCACAAACTTCATAAAGGTGATAACAGATTGAAGATTTTTTTTACCGAAGAGTGGATGGTCCAAAGTTTACCAATAAATTGCTACAGGGAAAAAAGTTACCAACAATTGTTATTAACAACTGATATAGTAACTGTTCAAAGGAGCTACCACAAACAGTAACACATCGCCCATTGGCGAACAATTTCAAAAATGCCTAGCATGTCACGTACATTCTCAACTGTAACTGCAATTCTGCCAACTAAGTCCTCATCTAAGTTGACTCATAAACTTGACTCTTCATGTGTTCTCGGAAAACGTAATCCAGGGATGACAAATCAGGAGACCTAGCTGGCCAAGCAAAAGGTCCGCCTCTGCCAATCCACTAGGCTTCAAAACTTGTAATGAGTTAATTTCGCAAACCAATGCTGAAATATGCAGGGGCCCCATCGTGTTGAAACCATATGTGATTGCGAATGGCAATTGGCGCAAGTCTCAACAGTTGTGCCAGTTGTACCTTTAAAAAGTTTGGTAGACATGGCCATTAAGAAGTGGAAGCAGCATTGAGTATTCTGCCCAAACATTACAACTAAAACTTTGTTGGTATGCATGTGGTCGCACCACATGTGGATTTTCAATACTCCAGAAATGGCCATTGTAGGTATTAACAATATCTTCTCTCGTAAACATAGCTTCATCTGTGAATAGAACAAGTGCAGAAAGATCTAGCTAGATAGCAGTTTGTTGAAGAAACCACTGTGCAAATTGACCACGCTTAGGATAATCTTTACGGTTTAAGGCTTGTATCCTGTGTTGAAGAAAAGGATGGAGTTGTTGCTCACGTAACAGTGTTGACACCTTGGAATGGCTCATACAGAGGCGGGTTTTTTCTTGGATTTGCCTCCACCTCATTCAGCATATCTTCTTCCAAATTAAGTGCTCGAACATGTCTGCCTCGTCCTGATTCATGCCTATTAACACTTTCGTGAAGTTGGCAGTGAACACGTTGAAATGTTTTAACATTTAATTACCGCTGATTGGAGTACCGTTCATGTTATAATCTACGAACAAAGGTGGCATTCCCATCGGCTACTCCATACACAAAATGTATGATGAAAAATAGGTAAGAAAATTCCGCAGACAGGGTTCGCATGCAGGCTGCAGAATTTTCTTTCCTATTTTTCATCATTAATTTGAACAGCTGATGTTGGCTTACAATAAAACCCTCACAGAATATTCTTACGATTTATTCTTTAACAAAATGTATGTCTGCCAATTCTTAATTGGTATGCTGCCAACAAGTACAATAGTAAAACAACTACTCTAAAGGATCGAGGAGTCAAGAGTTAACTATAACACTGAAAATATCAAGTTCTAATTTGAATGCTGCTTGCATGCATAACTGAACTGGTAATGGGTTGAGTATTTCCAACATTTACTCTGTAGCAATTTAATGGTGAACTTCGGACCATCTATTCGTTGTTAAAAAATGTTCAAAAACGCCCTGTAACATATGACATAGTACTTCTGGGTACTTAAGAAATAACATTTAAACACATTGCTCAACCCATATCATTTTATTTTTAAATATACAGGGTGTTCAAAAAATGTAGAATAATAAGTGCCTAGCGGGGTTCTTTGGATGATAACAAACTTAAATTTCATATGCAAAATGTTCAAAACTCAAATTTTAAGGGTCTAAACGCCAAGCAAACTTTCCCCGAAGCTGGCGTCAAACGTCATTTAATCTCAACAATTGCCGTAGTTTTCTCGTGCCATAGCGCATTTCATTAAGTGAAGTTCTGGTGCAGAAAGTTCATAAATGTCTTAACGGCACCTTTTTTTTAGACACTAAATTTTGAGTTTTAGACATTTCCGATATAGAACTTTTTGCTTAGACTGACGCATGGAATCACGCAATGTAATTATTTTCCTACACCCTGTATAACATAAACAAAACATTTAAAAAGTTGTGGTATCATTTGATATAAGATCAAAATGTTGTACAGGGTCTAGGCCATCATCTATGTTTCTTTTGTTTTTATTACTTGTATGTTCTAAATTTTTATAAAAATGATGGCAAACTTAAGGACAATAGTAAACAATAATGCCATTAAATCATTGTATTTATGCTGGGAAATAGGTAATAGGACATTTGAGAATGTTTCATATCTGCTGGAAATGAAACTCTTTGTCTGCGGAACCTAACGAAGTCAACCTTTTGGTTCTCACCATGAAAGATGTAGGGTGTGTTTCGATAGATTCACGGACCTCGCGATAGTAGGGTTTCCTCTCTCTGAATCGTTTCGATAGGTTTTCGTGAGTTGGTCTCGCCCGTTTCGATAGAGCCGAGAACCTCACGAGAAGGGAAGCCCCGACCCCACGAAACGGTCCGAGCTTCCGAGGTCGTACAGCTTCGTGAGAACCGATCCCGCTTGTTTAAAGATGGCGGAAGCCCGTTTCGATCCTGTATGGGTAAGATAGGGTATCGTGGTATTCACGGATCAATAACGCGATAATATACCATGTCGATGTTTACTTTCAACAACGTCAACAGTAAATTACAGTTAGTGTTGGAATTAAACAAGAAATAATTAGTAATAAACAAGAAATCTCTAATGCAGCTCAGGAAGAAAGAGCGAAAACCGAAAGTGAAACAACCCCTGAACAAAGATACCTCCCCACAGCGTTTCGATAGCATGATCTTCGCGATTCTCACTTTAGTCCACTGGCCACAGGTAACACGAGTTGGTTCTCGCTAGGTCCGTGAGTTTATCAAAACACACATGCTCATTATGATAGAAGAACTTGCTGTCTGCCATCATCCTTCTTCCTATTAACAAGGGGAGTTTTGTGCAGCTTCTATTTTGTTATGCAAGGAGTTGAAACTTTTAAAACCTTGAAGTTCCATATTATGAACAGTGTATTTACTAAAAATTTGTCTTACCAGTTGTTACTACTCCGTAGGTGTTAAAATATTCATATATTAATTTATAATTGTTTTATATGTTTAATATTCGCTAATATAATGAACGTAGAAAACAGTAATTAACCTGTTGTTCAGTATTATTAATGCCTTGAAATAACTTCTGAATTCTATACTCACGAGGGTTTGGTTACATTATTCTTAACCCCTGTCATACGCACCTGAAAGATAGACACCTCAAATCACATGAAAAACTAAACGAATTGAATCATTGTTCCCTTAGTTCATGAAAAATCCACCAGACTGCAGAATGTACAACACACCATTGCATTCCTCTAAATAAAAGTGGGACTTGGTGTTCCTTTAAAAGCATGTAATTTCCCCGATTATTGACGCATAACATAACGTTCTATACATCTGGGTAAAGTTTTAAAAATACATACAGGTGTGTAATTATGCTATGTAGGTAAAAAATGAACATAGTGTCCTATACCTCGGAGGTAGCGATATAACAACATGATTTCATGCACAGGTTGTTAGGTAACAATTAGCATATCTAAGTGAGTCTTTATATACCACTGTCATTCCTTTTTCAATATCTGTCAAAATTTTCTTATGACCCACTTGTTTAATAATTCATAAAATATAATAAATGTCAATCAATGAACAACGATGCCGTCTATTGAAATGAATTTCATTCGTCAAGTTTATAGAAATTCTTTGGATTAGTCCAACATATAAGGGGTGAGGTTATCATTTTCCAACAAGTTTACTTTTATTTTGCTGTTAACTAATTTGAATATTCAAAGAACTCTACAGTACCTCACAATTTGTACCTTTCTTTACTTCCTGTTTTCATAATATTAACTTTTTCCAAAACATCAATGAACCAGCGTGTGATTGTTACTTTGCATGCCCCTTATAATCGCGTGGCTTCTCGAAAGTAGAATAGTCGAATGGTATCTGTCAGCTATCATTTCTTTTTATTTTTTTTAAATATTTTAATCCTCTTCGTGCTTGACTGTGGATAAGGATTTTTTCCACGGTCTTCGCGTAGGGAACAAGATGCCGCCATCTTACATTCAAATAATCTCGACCACAGTATAAAAATAGTTGACGGATGTCGAGAAGAAGCCCTAGACACAAAAACCCTGAAATACAATAAAATAATAAGTAAAAAATAAATAACTAACAAATTAAATAAATGAAAAATAAATAGAAAAATATAAAATACATCAAAAATAAAATAATAAATGAGAAATAAAGGTTTTACTAATATCAAATGAATCAAATTAACAGTTTTCCTCACTGTTATTGATCAATTATTATATTTTTGATTTACTTTTCATTTATTATTCATTTATTTATTTAGTTAGTTATTTGTTTTTTACTTATTCTTTTACAGTATAAGAATAAGAATTTTTTATCTTATACTGTGATCTCGACTACAGACCGACTATACTTTAATATTATTTTTGAAATTACGTGAAATGGCTTTTATATCCGCCAATTTTTTTATATCGAAGAGAAAAATATGAAATAAGATTGCAGGATGAATTTTGCAATTTTTATAGAGAAAATATTTCAAATAATTTCTTCATGAGGACGGACTTAATCGCTTCAATCGTGATGTCCAGAGGGGGGGGGGGGTTACTTCTTCACTGAATTACTTTTTTGTACGGCAAGATGGTGTTACGGCAAGATGGTGTTTCAATGCGAGGCAACGAGAGCCTTTAGATAGTAGATAGTCATCCAGCTCCACTGGAAAATGAAGCTAAAGTTTCTAGCTCTCGATAGGTGGGGTAACTCAATTGAAAACTGGCGCTGCATGTACAATCGGACTATAAACGCATGCAGCGCCGCCATATCGTGAGCTAGAAATTTTAATTTCATTTCCAGTTTCAATGCAGCCGGAATTATTTTCATAATACTGCCGAAATTAATGTATTCTACATAATCTTAAAGAAATAATTGACAATCCAACTACTGAATGCATTACAGAGCTCACTAATAATTTTAGGCATCGACTAGATAAATAAAATAACTTTACAAGTTAGGAAATTCAGATCACGCTAGGTGCCACATACAGCGCAGAAAATCCATCGCGACTATGCGCAGCATTAGGAAGATTGCTTTTTGCCACAACAATGGCGTCGAGGCAGGAGTTGTCGCTAATCTCTACATCTAGTGCTCTAGAGCAGATTGGTCCCTGGCGTGATCTGGTGGCAATTTCTCTGAACGCTCCCATTGAGATAAAGCTTCCAATTAATTTACGCAAAGAAATTAATTCCATAGATGAGATGCAGTAGATTAAATCCCGGAGACAGAAAAGCGACTCTCTCAGCGGGCTAAACATCGGGGAAAATGACCAAATTATACGTCATTTTAAAACGAATAGGCAAAACTTTAAAAATATGCTCCATGGCTTTCTTTTCTTTTGTGCGAATGTAAGTCGCGCGAGTTTAGCTAAAGTTACTTCTACTACAGGTTTGGCAATCACGCGGGTTACGCCGCTTTTGATGGGAGAGCTTGGCAGTTCGCTAAAAAGTGCCGCTGAGGGCGCTGAGCTTCACAGCTTAGGCCACATGATTGAAGATAGAAAGCGAGAAGCTACAGTCTATCAACATCATCTTCAAATGACTTCATCTACATCCTCAATAGACTGCATCGTTTGTTCAATAAGTTTTCTTCCATCTCACAAGTTTCTTCTATTCGTTTTTCAAAATTGGTGACTTTATTTTATTTTGTTTTTTATTAAATTTTAATTTACGATTTTTCCCTATTAAAAAGAGAACTTTATTCAATTAGGATTAAGGTTTGCATATCATGGGTTTTTTTCCCGAACTATCGAGTTTAACTAGTATCGAGTTTTTAGTCTGGTCGTCGACAAATGCCCTCAATTTCAACCAAAGACTCTCGCCACGATTTCGGGTCTATGCATCGAAATTTCCATAGAGCCAGCTGTTCTGTCATTTCAGTACATCTTGGATTGCATGTAGATGTGATGAAGAGATCTGGTTTCCCGATCTGGGCCACCATGGCCATTGCATCTTGGTAGTTTTGCTGCAATGCACGTTTGCTCCCGGTAAATGATCTAAGTAGAACACAGACCTTTCATGTTTTCATATTCAAATTATCAGCCTGATTGTGAACGAAATCCTTTAAGCCAAGTGGTAAGTCTCCACTCTCAAAGTCTTCTGATTTTCTTTCATAAATGTAGCCGGTGAGTAAGTTTCCCCGCGTACAACACCTGATCAAGCAGCCCTGGCCTTTCGTAGAGTTTGTAGGAGTAGAAGGCTAACATGCTGACTTTCGTCCCTTCAGTGCTCCTGAATTTCATCTTCTATGAGGAAACAGCAATGGATAAGCTATTGGATCACAGTTCGCACTCAAAATTGACAAGTCTTGTCAGTTATTCCACGTGCTTAGATAGATGCATAAATCTCGCTCAAATAGTGGTTGGTTCTCCAACGTCGGCTTCAAATACTGCTGCTACCTCATTGACAGTTGGCAAATCATATCTTCCGGGATCGTGCTGTATTATCCACATGCGAACGTTTCCTGTGGGGCAGTCGCAGACATCCTTCATCATCTTGTAAGCACGTACAAAAGGTTTAATGTTTCTGATATATTCCTGTGAAATTTATATTTTGAAATGAGAACCACATACGTTGAAAGTGCGAAGGCAGCAGCAACTCATTCAGTGGTACATCCACTTCTGTGAAGTTATAAACAAAAACGAATTGGTATATCCACAAAGACATTGATAATATGACCATTAGATTGGGCTTAGTTTATTTTACTCGAAGAGCAAACATGATTCTACATTTGGGAATCATTTCATTTATCTTAGATAAGTACGTCAATGTTAACGTACAAATAGATACATGCTAATTATCTTAAAAAATTTCACGAAATATACAATTATAAATGTAAATATTAGAATGATTGGAGAACATTTTTCTTTGCTTGGAATATGATATGAACTGAAATCTAAAAGTCTGCTTTGTTTAACCACGACCTACTGGATACTAACGACATGTTCATTTTGCTGATTTCCAATGTTGTTTCAAGCAGACAAAAATTTTAAATTTAGTTTATATTTTCCCATACACTATCACCTAGGACAATTAATACTGGACTTGACACTGATGCCATATTTAAATTTGAATGCGGCCCAGGAAGTGACGTAGAGATGCAAAGAATTGATATCCTGGTGGCGAAAATTGTCAAAAGGACGTACAAAGCAATACGTGCCATTGTTTGCTTTGGATGAAAATTAAGGTATTCGATTTTTTTAAACAAGTATTTAATAGCTAGCAAAAGTATCCGGCGTTGACCGGGATAATTACACTTGTAGGTAAACAGAACAATCTCAAAAAATTAAATTAAATTTTGCAATATCTTAAAAATAAACACACGAAAATGCTAAGAATTAATACAGTAAAAATTCTTAATGAAAATTCAAAAAAAAAAAAAAATTAATAGCTCGCAATGGATGGACCTCTCCAATAATTTCTTACTCACGTAATCTTATTTCAGATGTACACTTGATGTTGTTGCAATTTCCACTCTTCTCTCGATGTGTTGAAGAAAAACTTTACCATTCAGCACTTTGTGTAGTCTAGCGGTCGCCGATTCTTCTATTTACTTGCTTCCCATTTGCTCAATACAGCACGGAGCTACAGGAGTGCTTCCTCTGTCGTCTTTCCACCCTTTCTCAATAGTCTGCTAACTCTTCATTATCGCCAGTTACTGATCATTTTTAATAACTTTCAAGCAACTGTTAAGTTCTAAGAACCCTCCTTTCTAAGAAAAACCTGAATAACAGAAATTCTATGCATCAAACATAGCTTTCGTTTGTTGGTCATGAGATATATATTGTTGATCCTTGCTTAGTGTTGGTGTACTGCATGTTGACACCATTGTTGATACTTATTTTTGCGCAAACTTTGCCTTACATTGTTGGTCATGAGATATTTCTCATTAATATGCCCTGCCATAACCATGAATATCGATTTTTTTTATCAATAATTATTATTATTTCGTAATCTGAAGTGGATCCTCATGCTTGGAAGGTCGTGTATGCGAAATTTTATCAAGATCGGAATAAAACTGTAGATTTGTATAAAAACCCACAAACAAACACACAAACATCCTTCTTTATATATATACTAGCAAAGGTACCCGGCGTTGCTCGGGATAATTACACTTGTATGTAAACAGAACAATCTCAAAAAATTAAATTAAAATTTGCCATATCTTAAAAATTCTTAGAATTAATACAATAAAAATTCTTAATGAAAATTCGAAAAAAATCTTTCTAAAGTCTCACAATGGCTGGACCTCTCCAAGGATGCCACTGCTAGTCTAAATAATTTCTTACTCACGTAATCTTACCTCAGATGTATACTTAGTGTTGTTGCAATTTCCACTCTTCTCTCGATGTGTTGAAGCAAAACTTGGCCATTCATCACTTTGTGCAGTCTAGCGGTCGCCGATTCTTCTATTTACTTGCTTCCCATTTGCTCAATACATCACGGAGCTAAAGGAGTGCTTCCTCTGTCGTCTTTCCACTCTTTCTCAATAGTCTGCTAACTCTCCATTATCTCCAGTTACTGATCATTTTTAAAGATTTTCAAGAAATTGTTAAGTACTAAGAACTCTCTTTTCTAAGAAAAGCCTGAATAACAGGAATTCTATGCATTGTTACAAATTGAAACTTATCCATATTACATCATCATTTTATGTTCATTGTTATAATTCTTGGAAAGATTGCTTTAACATTACATCATCATTCTGTGCTCATTGTTATTGGTGAATTGCGCGTTGATACCATTGTTGATGCGAACACAATGGGCCTATTGTTGCACAAACTTTGCCTTGCATTGTTGGTCATGAGATATATATTGTTGGTTCATGCAGTGTGTTTGTGAATTGCGTGCTGATACCATTGCTGATACCTATTGTTGTACAAATTTTGCCTTGCATTGTTGGTCATGAGATATTTCTCATTAAAATGCCTTGCCATAACCATGAATATCGATTTTTTATCGATATTTATTATTTTTCCGAAATCTGAGGTAGACAGTGACCTTCCTCATGCTTTGAAGGTCATGTATGCGAAATTTTATCAAGATCGGAATAAAATTGTAGATTTGTATAAAAAACATACAAACAGACCCACCCATCCACCCACAAACATCCTTCTTTATATATATATAGATAGATACATATAGATAGAAGAAGACTAGCAAAGGTACCGGGCGTTGCCCGGGATAATTACACTTGTAAGTAAACAGAACAATCTCAAAAAATTAAATTAAATTTTGCAATATCTTAAAAATAAACACATGAAAATACTTAGAATTATTACAGTAAGAATTCTTAATGAAACTTTGAAAAAAAAATTTTAAAGATGGAACTCTCCAATAATTTCTTACTCACGTAATCTTACTTCAGATGTACACTTGATGTTGTTGCAATTTCCACTCTTCTCTCGATGTGCTGAAGCAAAACTTGGCCGTTCATCACTTTGTGTAGTCTAGCGGTCCCCGATTCTTCTATGTAGTTACTTTTCATTTGCTCAATACAGCACGAAGGAGTGCTTCCTCTGTCGTCTTTCCACTCTTTCTCAATAGTCTGCTAACTCTTTATCTCCATTTACTGATCATTTTTAAAGATTTTCAAGAAATTGTTAAGTACTAAGAACTCTCTTTTCTAAGAAAAACATGAATAACAGGAATTCTATGCATTGTTACTTATTGAAACTTATCCATATTGCATCATCATTTTATATTAATTGTTATTATTCTTGGAAAGGGTAACTTTATCATTGCATCATCATTTTGTGTTATTGTTATTGGTGAATTGCGCGTTGATACCGTTGTTGATGCGAACACGACAGGCCTATTGTTGCACAAACTTTGCCTTGGAGTGTTGGTCATGATATATATATTGTTGGTCAATGCAGAGTGTTTGTGAATTACGTGCTGATACCATTGCTGATACCTATTGTTGCACAAACTTTTCCTTGCAATTTTGGCCATGAGATATATATTGTTGTTCCGTATGGATTTTTTGTGAATTGCGTGCCGATACCATTGTTGATACTTATTGTACAAACTTTGCCTTGCATTGTCTGTCATGAGATATTTCTCATTAATATGCCTTATTATAACCATGAATATCGATTTTTTATCGATAATTATTTTTTTTCCGAAATCTGTGGTAGACAGTGACCTTCATCATGCTTTCAGGGTCAAGTATGCAAAATTTCATCAAGATCAGAATAAAACTGTAGATTTGTATAAGAAACAAACAAACCCACAAACATCCTTATTTATATATGCTAGGGTAAATGTGATGAATCCGGGAATTATATATAGTAGCCGGTGATTATGTATAATAACCATTTTGTGTGGTAAATTTGATAATAGTCTTCAAATAATCACATTTTCCGGATTTTTATGTGATCGCTGTTTTTATTCGCAAGCTCTCTTGTTGCGTAACAAACGCGATTATTGTTCTTGCGTTTTCTCAGAATCGAACAGTTGCGCCATCTACAGCCAGGATTTTAAAAGTGGGCGACTATTTTGAAGGGGATTGAGAAAAAAACAGGGGCTTGGTTTTTTTGGGGGGGGTAATCTTAAAAGTTTGGCAAAAAAAAATTTTTTTGTCTTTCTTTTGGCTATCTCTCTTTTTTTCCCCCTCCTTCTCTACGCTTCTCTCTCTTGCTGTCCTTGCTTTATTTTCTACTTATATTTTTTTATTTATCTTAAATTACTTACCGATGTTGTTTTTGGTTCTTCAATTTTTTTTTCCGGCGATGGGATTCGATCATGGGATAGTTGGATGTTTTGGTTAGCAATCAACATCTTTACCACTGAGCTCTCAATTCGCTGAGAGCAAATGGTGTTAATTAAACTTAAAAGCATTTCAACAATGTGATTGCAAATTTTCCCGTCAGTTGGCGCACACAGCCGATAAATGAAAAGAATTTTCAAAAATCGACGGAATTTGGGAGTGTGAATGGCAATCTTATGTGTAGAAGCCTGTGTGTGGGGGAAGCTGGGAGCACTGAAACTCTAAAAAGTCTGCACTAACCAGAAGAAAAGATTTAAACTTTAATTTTTTGCTCATGTTGTGTTTTTGTAGTACATTTTAGTTTTTTGCCCTAAGGGAAGGCCTGCAAAATTGTTGATGGTGGTGGCATTAGCCTCTCTTCAAGAGGGTGGGGCGGATTTGGTCAAGCGTGTGGCGTCCAGGAAGTGAAACTCCGAAAAAACAGTTTAGATATTTCCGTAATATGCCAGTTTACGGGCTGCATCAAAGTGCTGCATGGCATACCTCAGTCGGGTTCGATGTGATCCCTAAAAAATTAATTACTATGATTCAAAATATGAAACCTGAATAAAATTTTTTATTCCTCATAAATGGCAAAGAATGCTGAAGTGGTGTTAGCAAAATCGACTGGAATTTCCAATCTGGGAAATAACTGTTTATGCTTAGAATAAGCAAAAATTTATGTTTAATGCATGATTTGCCTGCAGCAGCGAGAAAATTGGTTGTGATATTATAATATGGATGTTGTAGTTAGGTTAATCAAGTTAGGTGATTCGCATTTCAAAACATGGTGCTCGCAGCGAATGATTACAACAAAACGCGAACCATTAGTCAACCGTATCCGGCTGGACGGAAGTAAACCTGTAAGCAAAGAGCATGGTGTGTGTCTGTTTAGTATGGAGGGTAGGTTAGATTAGATATGGGTTTGATTTGTATAGGTTTGGTTAAGTCAGGTTGTTAGGTTGAGGTTAGGTTGGGTTTTGGTTAGATTAGGGTTAGGTTTAGGTTGGGTTTAGGGTAGGTTCACATTAGGTTAGATTAGCTTTGGATTAGGTTATGTTTAGGTTCGGTTAGATTAGTTTGTTATGTTAGGTTATGTTATGGTGTGTTGGGTTAGTTTAGATTAAGGTTTGTGTATGCTCAGATTAGTTTAGGTTAGGTTTATAGTAAGTTTTGTTTAGGTAAGTTTAGGTTTAAATTATGTTTAGATGAGTTTAGGTTAGATTGGGTTGTGTTGGTTTAAAGTTGTGTTAGGTTTTGGTTATGGTAAGTTTGGGTTGTGTTGGTTTAAAGTTGTGTTAGGTTTTGGTTATGGTAAGTTTGGGTTAAGTTAGGTTATGTTTGATTAGGTATGTGAGGTAAGGTTTTTTGTTCGGTTTGTTAAGTTAGACTGGTTAGGTTTTAATTAGGTTAGGTTTATGTCAGGTTAGGTTTAGATCAGGCTAGGTTAGGTTAGGATTGGTTAGGTTGGGTTAGGATTCGTATTCAGACACCTGTTGTAGCGACGCTTATGATAAAAGTTCGGTTAAGTTTAGGTAAGATCAGGTTTTAGTTATGGTAATTTTTTTTGTTTGTATTAAGTTAGGTTTAGATAAGATTTGGTTAATGTTTTTAAATACATGATGATATTCTTAATAAGATGATGGTTACTGCGAGGGATTTCTAAAGAACACGAAACATTAGTTATGAATTGTAACAGGTCCATTCAAATTTTGCAATTTTTCTATTGTCTGATTTAAGTCTCTTTTGATCTATAATGAAATAAAATAGTTAGTCATTCTTTTTGAATTTGAGGTCATGTTCAATTTCCAGTCTTCTGTTTGAATGTGTTTTCAACGGCGGATGTGTTGCAATCTCTTCACCTGTAATGGACGAGTTTTGTATGGGTCTATTACTCACAGGATATGCAGTCGCGGTGAATTTTGCAATAAGCAGATTCAGATATTAATTTTTTATAGACTGCGAGTTTTCATTCGTTGTGTCCAATGCGTTAAAGAATCTTTGGTTGTTTGAAGCTCTGTTAGCAAGTGAAGTAATACCAGTCAATTTGTGAAGCGTTAGCTATTTATTCTGCTTGCTGTTGTCATCTAATTTGACTTAATATAAGAAACAAGTAAATTTTTTATTCTTTTTATTAATAAGGAATGTGTAATTTTGTTTTTCCCATCACTACAATTTTTTTATGGATGGTCTGGTCTTATTTTTATATTGCAGTTTTACTTTGCATTGTGTGTAGATAGTAAAGATTAACTTGCTCTGTTCTTCTTTTGGGCTAGAGAAAATGTAAGAGCAACAATTGGGTATGTTCAGCAACAATTGAGCTTGAATATGTTCACGGCCTCCTAGAAACTGCCAGGCCTGATCATGACGTCAATAATAATTGTTTTTCCAATTAACAGTAACTATGGCTGCCGTAAACAGGGAACTGATGATGGAACGTTTCAAGTGCAAACTTTCTGATATTATGCAGAATAAAAAAGAAAATAGTGGTATTCTGACTAAAGAAAAATACAGTGAGTTAGTTGATAAGGTGAAGGAAAGTAAATCCAAATCAAGTGGTAAAACTCCAGTTGACTATCAAAGGCTAAAGCGTTATGATGTCGGTGTTATGTGTTGGTGAATGTGATAAACTTATTTATCCGGTGAATGCAGAAGGGTCTGTAGATATTCCGTTCATACAGACGAACTTTTTTGTGTGATTCATGAGACCCATTTGTCAATTGGTCATGGGGGAAGAAGTCGAATGCTGAAAGAATTGCAGAGGAAGTATAAAAATGTGACGTGTGAAGAAGTTATGATTTATTTAAATCTTTGTGAGAGTTGTCAGAAAAAAGGCAAAGCTCCTAAAAAAGGAATGGTGGTACGACCATTGATTTTCCAAGAAATGTACTCTAGATGTCAAGTAGACTTAATAGATATGTAGTCTCAGGCAGATGGTGATTATAAATTTATTCGTGTTTACCAAGATCATGCCACTAAATTTGTTCAGCTGCGCTCATTAAAAACTAAACGCGCAGAGGAAGTTGCAAGCGTACTCTTGGACATTTTCACAATTTTTGGAGCACCGAGTGTGTTGCAGAGCGATAATGGTCGTGAGTTATTGAAGAATTATTAACAGAATTATTGAAGAAGCATGTTCAATGTGGACAGAGCTGAAGATTGTCTACAGGAAACCAAGGCACAGCCAGTCGCAAGGGTCTGTGGAACGTGCCAACCAAGATGTGGAAAACATGCTAAGCACGTGGTTAGAAAGCAACCATACTCGACACTAGACTCAGGGCTTACGGTTTGTGCAGCTCATGAAAAACAGAGTGGTTCATCAAGGCATTAAATGTAGTCCTTACGAGGCCATGTTCGGTCAACCTTTGAAAGTTGGCCTTGCAACATCTCTTCCTAATGATGCCCTAAAAAATCTGAACAGCGAGGAAGACCTTGAGGCACTAATTGACTTGAGGCAAGATGACGATGATGGTACTGATGAAGAAGCGAACGTCATCGTTTCAAATAAAAATGAGACAAATGCTGAGACTTCCAACATCCTTCCAGTTGTGAAGCTGTCCGTGCCGTCCTGTGATGTGGATAATAATGTAGAGCCATCAGTGTATCTGAAATCATAAAGAGAAAGGAGATGATCGAGAAGAAACGAACAGCCGCCAAGGCAGGTTTAGAGGAACGAGCGAAGAAAATGAAGAAAATGTCAAATCGTAAGTTTCCAGCATGTAAAGTGGGAGATACAGTGAAGGTGCCAGTGCCAGACGTGGACAGAGCGAGAAGTGACTCGCGGAATATCCTTGCAATAGTGCTGGCTATTGAAAATGATGAATTTTTTCAGCTTGGAACAAAGCTGGGGAAACTTGCCCAGTTGTACACTAAAAACCAGTTTGTTTGTAAGGAACAATTTCTTTCTTTAGAAGATGTGCCAAATGAAACTGTTTCTCTTAGGGAGTGCGCAAGAAAAATGTCGATTTCTGGTGGTCAGGGGTACCAAAGATGTTCATATAAAGGTAAATGTAATACCACGAGATGCAAATGTAAGAAAAATGAGAAAATGTGTAATTCCAAATGTCATGATAGCTTACCATGTTTAAATAAAGCGTAATTTTTTTTACACATATTCAGTTTTTTTCCTGTTTCTTGTTTATTAGGATGATATAGTTTACAGACAATTTTGTTATGTATTCAATTTGAATATTAATATTCGCTTTGAAAAATTAAATTTAGTCATGATTTCATATAGAAAAGGGAAAGGAATCGTCTACCACCTGGACTCGAACCAATTTGAATATTAATGCTCTGAGCCATACCTAAGACTAGAACACAGGCTCGGATCCAGGTCGTGTTTTTATATTGCAATTTCACTTTATGTGGTGTTTGGAAAGTGAAGATTAACCAGCTACGTTAGTTTTTGGAGAAAAGAAAACGCAAGAGTGGCAATTGGATTTGTTGCACCGCATATGAGTTTGCGAATTGCGTTTTCAAGGAACTATTTATTAAAAAAGCCAACTACGTTTGGGAATTTTTTAAAATCACCGGTAAAAATAATAAACTGAAGGTTATTTATCAAACTTTTCATTGTAAACGGTGATTATGAATAATAACCGGTTATTATATATATTCCCCTTTTCTTCATATTTACCGTAACATATATATTGATGACCAGCAGAGGTACCCGGCGTTGTCCGGGATAATTATACTTTTAGGTAAACAGAACAATCTCAAAAACAATCAATACAACACAGAGCAAAGGGGCCATCCATTCTACGAAAAATACGAAAAACAGGAATTCTAGATGATATACCGAGACTTTATCTAAACTCTTCTTGACTGCGGAGCATCACAAGATACTTTAGACTCTTTGAAGCCTTTCTTGCCCTTGATGTAGAAGCTCTTATACCCTCTTCTTCTGTTCGAAATTCCCGCTGTTCAGATGTTTCAAATGCCTGATTGCTATATATATTTAAATTTTTTAAAGGCTCACAATGGCTGGACTTCTCCAAGGATGCCACTGCTTGTCTAAATATTTTCTTACTCACGTAATCTTACTTTAGATGGACACTTGATGTTTGTTGCAATTCCACTCTTCTCTCGATGTCTTGAAGCAAAACTTAGCCATTTATCACTTTGTGCAGTCTAGCAGTCGCCGATTCTTCTATTTACTTGCTTACTATTTGCTCAATACAGCACGGAGCTGAAGGAGTGCTTCCTCTGTCGTCTTTCCAGTCTTTCCCAATGGAATTTTAGTCTGCTAACTGTCCATTATCTCCATTTACTGATCATTTTTAAAGATTTTCAAGAAATTGTTAAAAACTAAGAACTCTTTTCTAAAAAAAGCCTGAATAACAGGAATTCTATGCATTGTTACAAATTGAAACTTATCTATTGTTGCACAAACTTTGCCTTGCATAATTGGTCATGAGATATTTCTCATCAATATGCTTTGCCATAACCATGAATATCGATTTTTTATCAATAATTATAAGTTTTTGAAATCTGAGGTACACAGTGACCTTCTTAATGGTTTGAACGTCAAATATGCAAAATTTCATCAAGATCGGAATAAAACTGTAGATTTGTATAAGAAACAAACAAACAAACAAACAAACCAAACAAACATCCTTCTGTATATATATAGATAGATTATTATATAATGATGCCATCTAGTTTTAATGGCTTTTAAATTTATTTTTAAATTAGTAAAATTGTAATCTGGATGCTCATATAAATCGTTTTCAACTGCAGCTTATTTGGATTTCATTATAAAAGTTTTGCAAGAAAATCAATGTTATTGACATAACTTAATAATAAAAGAGCTGTCTTAAAATTACAGAGAAAGAAAAATTTAATTAAATTTACTGATCTGGAAACTGTCAAAATTATCTTATCTTGTACAGAGGGTAGATTATCCTTCGAGGGAGTTTTGCGCCATCCCAGTAACTAACGACTGCTACGAGATGACAATAGTAGCCGGGAGCGACGGCTTAGCGTGCCCTCCGAAACACGGGGGGTTCATAATGGTAGAGCTGCTCGTGGATAAACAAATCAATGGCTATCATCAGCTGCTGGACATCCATTTGCTGGTCACTCAGCAAATGGGTCAGACTAAAGCCCCCCAACAGCTGTGCCCCACCCAGCAGTGGTCCTCAAGCCACTGGCTGCCACCCAGCCAGCAGCTGGCCGCCCCTGAAGTTGCTTAACTCCATTGATCAGCGAGCCGACCGACGAGACAACCAGGCCACGGCCACCCCCAACTGTCAAAATTATATAAATTTATATATACTTTAGCTTGTTGAGTAAAAAACGAAACGTTTAAAATTCCTTCTGCATGACAAGTCCACAACATAATAAATAAAGCGGCCAAAATGATGAACATTTCACAGCAGTTTGTACGTCCTTTTTACAATTTTCACCACTAGGCTATCATTTTCTGGGACGTATTTGAATTGCATTAGCTCTACTGGAGTGTCAACTTCATTGTTAATTGTCCTAGCTATCACCCTGTATCGGGAGATTTCAAACCTGAATTAAAAATAAATATTCTTTTAAATAAATTGTTCTCATTTTATTTTTATAAAAATTAATAAAATAAATTTTTTCATAATAGAACCGAAATGCGTAATGCAATAAAATGTATGTTCCAGATATATGGACCCTGCATTTATTTCAACCACAGTCTATAGGCTGTGAGGAGTTGAAAACCCCGACGTCTGGTGTTGGATTATAAAACGATCACATCAAGCCAGTAAGCATAAAGCAAACTATGTCATCAAATGTTAATTGTTGCGTTTATAGTTGCTCAAATACCTATAAAAACACTCAATGAGTACAGTTTTATCGTTTTCCTAATGGAAAACTGCATCAAGTTAGGCTTGAAAAATGGATTCAAGCTTTGAAGAGACAAAGGTGAGCGCTGTGTTGTTAACATGCATGGAACACCTAAGAAATCTCCCAGTCGAAATTTTAGTTTTCTATGTATGATCTTTAGCTATCCTTTAAATACTGTTTACTTTTTCATCTTGTGTTTTAATGTCCCAAAGTAAAGGGGTGCACGCAGCACAATTGATGGTGCTCACAATTTCTAATAATCTTTGTTTTTCTTCTAGAGTTAGAGTTGACACTGCTTCTTTGCCCTACGTAATGATGACATTTAGCAATAAAAAGAAAAACATTTTGCTTCAATGTAGAAAAAAAAATAAAACAAATAAAAAGTGTATCGCTTACTGGAAAATTAAATACTGTGCTAATTCAAGCGTCTTGCAACCCAGTTTTTTTTACTTGGATTTTCCCCAGTCATGGGAAAATTAGTTTTCTCTTGATCTTGTTCCTCATTGATATAAGCTATGACTGCTGCCATATGCTTGCAACCACCTAAACCAACTTTTCATTGGCACATAAAAGAATCTATTTCACGTGTTGCTAATAAAAACGATTAAATGAAAAACGATTAAAAATTATAAAGAAACAGTTATATGATTTAGAAAAAATTAGGTTTCTTTTTTTTTTCTTTAATTTCAATGATGTAATTTCAATGATGAAATTTTCTTAATTTCAATGAGCTCTGAACGAGTTCTCGTACCAAAATGTTTGAAGGAATGTCACTAGGTGGCGAATTTGTTGTTTTTCCCATGAACTCCTCACTCTATAGACATTCATGGTCATCGAGCTCCATTGTTAGAATGAAGCTAAAGTTTCTAGCTCCCGGTAGGGCGGGAACTCTATTGAAAAGTGGCGCTGCATGTACAATCTGCCCAACTGCGCCTCCAGCGCCATCCTATCGGCAACAGAAACTTTACTTTCGTATTCAGTTTCAATGAAAATCTCTTTCGCAGTTTGCGGTCGGGAATAGTGTGATCTCTGCGGCACCTGGCGCGATTTGTTTTCCTTACCTTCTCGAAACAAAGGAAAATGGCCGAAGCTCGATGACCATGAATATCTATAGACCGTGATTTCAACTAACTTATAGCAGCAGAAAAGGTATAAAAACCTATTTTTTAAAAATATTTAGAAACAAGCATGTTTATGGTTATAATACATGTAATGCTGTGATTGTTTGCCGTATGGTTACGCGAAAGGTTGTGAGGCGCTGTTGTATTTCTACGTATGTGCAGTTTAAATTGTAAAAAGGCTAATTGTCGTCAGTTCCACAATTAACATTTTTGCTTCCGCAGTGGCAGGCCAGGCATGTAAACAAAGCATGTCGTCAGTTCCGCCTCATGTACCACATCAGACTTTAGAGAAAGAAAGATTTCACAAATTTATTTTTCTGGATCAGCACTTTATTAAGATTCGTTTCTGTATTTTTTCATTATAGTGAATTACTAGTAATTAATAATGAATATACCGGAGCATATTTATTTTAGTCCCGCTCCTCTTTTTTTCTTTCCAATATTGACATTTTCAAGCATTCAATTCAATTTTTCTGTATTTTTATTTTTTTCTCATTGTTCCTCGATGTGCTTATATTCCTAAACATCTAGAGAGGTTGGGTGCTCACTCAAAAACACGTTTACTTTGCGAGTTTGGTAAATCGATGCTAGTATTTGATATTAAAAAGTTAAGTATCTGTATTATTTAAATTCCGTGAAGGTATAGCACTCGTCTTTAAAATGTTTCTAAGTGGTAGTCTACCGCTGATAGACCTAACAACCTGTATTAAAGATCTCTCTAGTACGTGTGCTCCCATGTATTTAGTGTAAACATGACAAGATTTCAAATTGAATTTTTTAATTCGTTTAAATTTGTTCACCCAAAGTTTTCAACGTTTATCTTTTGGAAATGTCAAATATTTTATGCGTTGCGTGTTGTGGATTTTCTTACTTATTAAATTATATTATACGGGGTAGCAGAACAGCGTATCCCAAGCATTCTTCCTTCGTTGCTCGCAAGTCGGATCTAGGAGTGACGTCACAGATACTGTGTTTGCAAATTTCCTCGCTAGATGGTAGCATAGCATAAGCAATCCTTTGGTTAGATCACTCTCAATCATGGTCAATGATATAAACGGATATCGAGTTGCCGCCATATTCTATTGTTTGGAAAATCTAAGGAATTCAGATCACCCTAGATGCCGCATAAGTCGTATCGGCCCAAATGCGATCTATGCGGCACCTAGTCTGATGTGAATTCCCTAATTTGGACCGTTATTTTATTTCCCATAGTAAATAACACTTAATTCTTTACTCTGTGTTTTATTTATATACTTGATGCCAAATGTCAAGAGTGGGCTGTGTAATGCATTCACGTTGGTTTAATTATAATTTATTAAAAATAATTTGCAGAATAACTAAATTCGGCAGTATTGTGTCATCAAATTTTGGCCGAATTCAATCCCGGCTCCATTGAAACTGAAAATGAAAGTAACAGTTTCTAGCTCCCGATAGAGCGGCGCTGCAATCGCAGATGAGCCGATTATACATGCAGCGCAATTTTTCAATGAACTTCTTGTCTCATCGGGAACCAGTCTAGAAATTATTCCTTCATTTTTCAGTGGTGCTTGATGCCATTTACATCTGTAGACCATGCTCACAACTAAAGCTGTGACAGACTACAGGCTGATAGGAACCTTTGTTTTCTTCACAGAACACTGCGAGTGCTAATGCAACACCTTCTAGAAAGAAAGCCTCACAACTGAAAAGCAAACTGATATTTGTTTTATGTTTTATTTTTTTGTTATTAACTTTTTTTTATGTTTTATAATAGAACTCGTTATTAATTAATTCTTTAAAATTGGAAAGCAAAAACTTTCTTGTAAATAAGAGAACGAAAATTGCATTTTCAAAATATTTCAATTCAGTTTATTGCATTTCCGATAATTTTTAGCACATTTTCGTAGAAAAGTGCTTATGTGATCGGTTTGTTCAGACGTAGACACAATTCCAACAATGCATTGTGTTGTTATGCGGAGAGTGATCATACAGAATGGTTGAAAAAGTCAGATCATTAAAGCATTGGAGAAAACGCGTGCTGTGCATTTCGTTTCGCTCGAAGCAAGCTCTCGACTTTGTGGGGAAGGCGGGCGTGCAGGCTGTGTACGTGAGAGACAAGGATTTCCTCCAAAGGATTTCCTTATTAGTAGGGTGCTTATTATTTAATACGATGACTTGCAAACGAATTAACATTTTCACATTCTGCTTTCGCCAATCGATAAATATGAGACAGAGCAAGAACAAGTTTGAAAATCAGATAGTCGGAATAGGTACAGTAGCACGTTTTCTAATGGTACCATTATGATACCTCCTTAATACTTCTCAATGATAACATATTGTATGTAATACATAAAACTAATTGGAACGACGTGTCATAAATGAATACTGGATGGATCCCGTCAAAATTTGACGGTAAACAACCCATCTTATTATTATTCTCCATCTCTTTAATTAAAAATATATATACAGGGTGTCCCGTAAGTCGTGGTCGTATATTTAATGGTATGCATATTCAATAGCAAGGTGCAAAAAACTCCTATGAGCATATGTCGAACAACGCACCGTTTCCAAGAAAATCGGTCCTGATGGTGTGCTTCTCTGAAGGCGATAGGATTAGCATAACACCACTCATGATAGTTACGGAACTTAAAGATCCCATCGCGATGGAGACAAACTTCATCAATGAAATGAATGAACGTCAGACACAGAGAACACCTAATGCACTGTCGCAGCACTTTCTGGATATGGTATGGTTAGAGACCATTTTCGTGTAAAATTCTCCAAGCAGTGTTCCGACTTACACCCTTTGCGATGGCGATCCGTCCTGTGCTGGTGGTTTGATCCTCTTCCACACGCTGCAGTATGGCCTGTTCCCGTGCAGCAGCCCCAACGGTTCGTGGACGTCCTTCGCGGTGGGTGATGTTTAATGTACCAGTGGTGAACATTAAACGCTGGCGAAGATGGATGAACATGCGACAATCAGGGTGTCGTCGGTTTGGATACATGTCTCTGTAAAGACGCGCCACGTCTGCTGCATTCCTATTTGCCTAGCCGTACGTGAAATGCATATCCGCCAACTCGGCATTGTTGTAACCTGCTGCAGCCATGTAGTCTCACTCAAACACAGTCCAGGCAACGAATGCATTTTGCGTTTGGAAGCGTCCGAATTACGGCAAATCGAAAATAAGCACTTCCTGCCGTAGAAAACAATGTTAAATAAATTCAACTCTTCAACAAACGAGGGAATCCTAATGGCAAATGAGAATAGCGAGATGGGATATCTGTGTTTACCATTTTTTTATATTTTGCTTATCTTCTTCAACTTCCTCTGTTGAATTCGTGAGAAGAAACGCGTCAGCATTTAATACAAAGTTCGGCAATTAATAAACGAGACTGGCGCTCCTTTGTACGCGTTCAAGCATATGCTACCAAGACGATGCGTGTTTTCGCTCTATAAACTATCCTTGTTGCCGTGTGTACAAGTTGCAACAATAACGTTGTGCGCGCCTATAGAGGGTGACTCAAACTTATACAGCATAAATGTTTAGGAGCATTATATGGTTCAAATGGAACAAAAATTTTCTATAAACATTACATCTGGTTACGATCGTGTGTGAGATATCGACGTTTTTGTATTTTTTTGTAGAGTGTTAAAGCAAACAAATAAAACACTTGGGAGCGTAGATAACTTTTATTCTGCATACTGACAGAACATCACTTTGAACTATAAAACAACCCTAAAATGATACAAGGAATAAAAATAAGAAGAAAGTAACAAATCCATGTCGAGGAAGCCCCTCAAAATGGATGCCCCCAGCTCCAATGACTAGTTACATCTTGGGCAACTGAGCTGGCAGCTGCCACAATCTAGTCGGGTATAATTGCTCGACCACAAGCTTGAATGGATGCAATGCGCATATCTCTGGTGGTGGGCGTATTACTGTAAACGTCCTCCTTCAGTGTTCCCCACAGAAAAAATCTAATGGGGTGAGGTCCGGTGACCTAGGAGGCCAAGCCCTTGGACCACCTCTGCCTATCCGTCTCTCCAGATAATTGACATTCAAACAGTCTCGCACTTCTTTACGAAAGTGGGGCGGGGATCCAATCGGAGGTTTCTTCGTACACCCAATGGCACGTCCTCCAAAAGGATGTAAAGGTGATCTTGGAGAAAATTCACTCAAAATTGGGACCAATGAGCTGATTATTAAGTATGCCCATCCACACATTGACACTGAACTAGTGTTGGAAACGGTCTTCAGCTATCGCATGAAGATTCTCGTGTTGCCCAGATAGAGGCATTGAGGATATTAAATACACCTTATCGAGTGAATGTAGCTTCATCCGTCCATAAACTCAATTGAGAGAAATGTCTATCCACCCTATGAGCATTCACAAACCACTCACAGAATTCAACACGTTTCCCTGAATATTCAGGCCTCAGTACTTGTACACGGCGTACGTGAAAAACATGCCTACCCTCGCTTCTCAGTGTCCTTTGAATTGTCTCTCTGGGGATGGCTATTTCGGCAGAAGCTCTTCGCACACTTGTGGAGGGATCGTTGTCAAAATGGTCGAGAACTATATCACCTCTACGCAGGACATGATGGGCCTATAGATCTCTTCCACATCTGAACGATCCAGTCTCACTTAGAATTTGGTGTACCCTCGAAAACACCTATTGATGTAGATGGAGCCTATGAGGAAATGAATCCGCATACAATTTGCTGACTTCTGCAACGTTACCAGCAGCAAGCCCATAGTAAAAACCAGTGCTTGCATATTCTTTATTTGTGAAAACAGACGGCATAATGAACTTTGACTGCTCAAATCAGGAAAATACCTTTCACACATGTTAAAAGTACAACGATTCCTTTCCAGTTAGGCATATGCAAAACAAGAAGAGTACATTTAACAATAGGTAAAGCTATGTTTTTTAGGAAAAGACTCTAAATAAAAGAAAATAGACAAACGTCGATATCTCAAAACGATCGAAACTACGAGGGGAGATCAAAAAGTAAGTTGCACTTCCACGGTATGGCCATTTATTACACCACCTTTACAAAATCAACACGGCTATAGCAGCATACAATGTAGGTTCACTTTTCCACATAGTCCCCAAGAGACCGTAAACATTTATCCGAACGATCAACCAATTTTTCGATTCCGGATGCATAGAAATCTCCTCCAGCATTTTGTAACCACACGGTGACAGCCGCTTTCACCTCCTCATCGTTTCGAAATCGTTGTCCACCGAGTTCCGTTTTTAGCATCCTCACGGTCAACATTTGCAATGGTACGGGACGTTGCGGGCCTGCCTACGCGATATTCGTTTGTGATATCCGTGGGTCCTGCTGCAAATTGTTGACACCACTTTACAATTCTTTGCCGGAAAATTGGACGCTCTTCATATACAGCAGTGATTTCACGATGAATGTCTTTGCAATTCACCCGTTTGGCCCATAGAAATCGGATTGCTGCTCGCACCTCAAGTTTGGAGTGAACATCCAGTTGACCCGCCATTGCTTTTAGCCCGCTAGTCACACAAAACACGACAGGAAACCACAGCAACCGTCCTATCCGACGTCTGCGCAGTTAATGTCCCTTTCTCCGCTTTGCCCAAGATTGCGACACACAGCGCGCTCCTACGGCGAGTTAGTGCAACTTACTCTTTGATCTCCTCTCGTAGATGGAATGTTTATAGGATACTAGAAGAGGTACCCGGCGTTGCCCGGGATAATTACACTTGCACAAACTTTTCCTTTCATTGTTAGTCATGAGATATATATTGTTGGTTCATGCAGTGTGTTTGTGAATTGCGTGCTGATACCATTGTTGATACCTATTGTTGTACCAACTTTGCCTTGCATTGTTGGTCATGAGATATTTCTCATTAATATGCCTTGCCATAACCATGAATATCGATTTTTTATCGATATTTATTATTTTTCCGAAATCTGAGGTAGACAGTGACCTTCCTTATGCTTTGAAGGTCATGTATGCGAAATTTTATCAAGATCGGAATAAAACTGTAGATTTGTATAAAAAACGTACACACAGACCCACCCACAGACAGACCCACAGACCCACAAACATCCTTCTTTATATATATAGATTTTTTGTTCCATTTGGACCACGGTCATCGAGCTCCATTGTTAAAATGAAGCTAAAGTTTCTAGCTCCCGGTAGGGCGGGAACTCTATTGAAAAGTGGCGCTGCATGTACAATCTGCCCAACTGCGCCTGTAGCGCCACCCTATCGGCAGATAGAAACTTTATTTTCGTATTCAGTTTCAATAAAAATCTGTATCGCAGGTTGTGGTCGGGAATCTATGCGGCACCTGGCGCGATCTGTTTTCCTTAGCTTCTCGAAACAACGGAAAATGGCCGAAGCTCGATGACCATGAATATCTATAGACCGTGATTTGGACCATACATATTCCTAAACAATTATGCTGTATAAGTTTGAGTCACCCTGTATAGGCGCGCGCAACGTTATTGTTGCAACTTGTACACACGGCAACAAGGATAGTTTATATAGCGAAAACACGCATCGTGGTGGTCGCATATGCTTGAACACGTACAAAGGAGCGCTAGTCTCGTTTGTTATCTGCCGAACTTTGTATTAAATGCTGACGCGTTTCTTCTCTCGAATTCAACAGAGGAAGTTGAAGAAAATAAGCAAAATATAAAAAGATGGTAAACACAGTGATCCCATCTCGCTGTTCCCATTTGCCATTAGGAATCCCTCGTTTGTTGAAGAGGTAAATTTATTTAACATTGTTTACTACGGCAGGAACTGCTTATTTGCGATTTGCCGTAATTCCGACCTGTCACAACAGAAATCATCAAATTCATTTTACAAAACTTTCTGCTAATCCCATAAAGCTCAAAACGGAACTCGGTGGACAACGATTTCGAAACGATGAGGAGGTGAAAGCGGCTGTCACCGTGTGGTTACAAAACGCTGGAGGAGATTTCTATGCATCCGGAATCGAAAAGTTGATCGTTCGGATAAATGTTTAGGGTCTCTTGGGGACTATGTGGAAAAGTGAACCTACACTGTATGCTGCTATAGCCGTGTTGCTTTTGTATCGGTGGTGTAATAAATAAATGGTCATACCATAGAAGTGCAACTTACTTTTTGATCTCCCCTCGTATTTAGTTTCCATAATTTTTTCTGTACTAAACTGAGTGGCCAAAAATCATAGGAAGGCACTGAATGTGATGTTAATAACGAGTCCTCCTCCGCGAGCTGTAAAACATGAAGTACCACCTCGAGGCATGGAATCTACGAGGTGTTGGAATCATCCTGGAGAGATATTTACCCACAATTGTTCTTGCAGTGGTACACGCAATTGTTGGTGTGTAGTTGGTGCTGGGTTCATTGTCCCTACACTGGTATCTACAGCATTCGAAAAATGCTCGACTGGTTCAAGAATGGTGATTTGGGGGCCCATCCTTGTCGTGAATTCACTAGAGTGTTCATCAAACCACCTGCGTGTAACCAAAGATTGGTGACATGTCACATTATCATGTTGAAACATTGCATCTCCATCAAGGTACTCTGATGCCAGAAAGGATGCAGATTGTCTGAAATGTCCACATAATGTGCACCTGTCATCCTTTCCTGCCGAACATTTGCAACCATGTGAACACAGCCTAGACCATAACTAAGCCACCTCATGCCTGGACACAACCTTGTTGACACGGAGGATCCATAGATTCATGGGGCATACGCCACAATCTCACGCGTCCATCAGTTCAATACACCTGAAACCGGTATTCATCTGACCATGCTACACGCAGCCACTTTCCACGGTCCAGTGACGATGTTCGCGGGGCTATGGCAGTCGTTGAGCAACTGTGTCGACGTGTCAGCAAAGATACACGAGTCGGTCGTCGGCTGCTGAAGCCTATTCGGTGTAATTGTCTCCATACAGTCCTGGTAGAAATAGGTTCCTGGCACCCCACATTCAAATCGGCGGTGATCTCACTCACAGTAGCCCGTCGATCGCCCCGTATGGTTCTGCTGAGGTGACGTTCTGTGCAGCATTTTACTCTGCAATATTGAAGATCCATTCTAGACACTGTTGATCTCGGAAACCTGAATACTGCTCAGATATAGTGTGTACACTAGCGCCATACGCCGCATCTGGCCGCAACTTCGAGAATCACACCATAATCATAGAAGGGAAGTAGTGAAACTTCCTTATGCTTTTACATTGACATAGACGAAAATAATTTTTTATTACTTAGGATTTAATGCTTATCTGAAACCAATTGTTGTATACATCTCTTTATTAGAGTTAAAAGTAAACTAAAAATTTTAGTTTTGTAAATTTGTGGCGCTACTGCAGATTTGGCTCTAATTCCAAGAATTGTTTTGCAGTTTGGGTCGTTTATTTAATTTCATTTAAAAGATATTTTAGAACAAATATTATTTATTTTTACTTTGTTATGTAGTTAAATAAATTGTTAATGAAACGAAGTATATATAAAAAATAAATTGAATAAAAAAATCAAATAGATTCATAATCATAGTACTCTCACATTATGATTATGGTACACAAACTGTTCTTTAAATTTATAATTAATTTATTAAAAAGAAATGAACACAGCGTAGTAAGATTCTGTAAAAAAACTGACGTTTTGGATAGTGTGAAGGTGATAATAGGGGCTTAGAAGACGTCTTATATACAGGGGCCTTTAGTGGGAGTGAGGGAAAGCCAAAGACGCTGAAAGACGCTGTAGAAAGCCCCTTGACAAATTAGAGAATAGTTGGAGGGAGAGGGGAGAGGGGGAAAGGTAATGAAAGAATGGTGCGTTTGCGAAGGTTAATGTCATTATAGGGAATTGAACTTCATGAGAAAAGGACTCGAATTGCTTTCTTTCTTTTTTGTTATGGAAGTTGTTATGAAGAATATACAGACTGTAAGGAGTGGCCACGAGAATTTAAGTGTTTTGCGACTGTATTTTGTTCACCCTGTATTTTGTATTATATCCAGACTAGTTTTTATTTTCTGGCGAGAGAATTGAGGAATGTGAAAAGTAAAACACAAAAAGTTTTGCAAAATTGCTCTTAATATTTGAACTCATTCTCTGATTATACTTGAACTGTTAGTTATTTTTTAAGAGTATAATTCTGTTTTAAAGTTATTAATAATATAAGGCAATAAAGCTAAATAAATGCACAATTGAAATTTTATTTTTGATATGTTGCTATTCATTTTAGATTTTATCATTTTGTAAATATAAGTTAACAGGAAAATAAGCTTGGAGCCAAAACAGCAGTAGCGCCATCATGCGGTGGAACATAGGGAACTACGGAGTTTCACTACTTCCCTTCTATGATTATGGTCAAGCAAAGCACATTTTCAAATGCGACAGTCTTCTCCACTATTTTTGGCCATTCAGATTATATTAACAGCTTCTGTTGATGGTTCATAAATTATATTTTCTTTTGTAATACACGTGTGACTCTAAAAATATTTTCTTGAAAACGTCCTAACTTATGCAACTTTCCCCTAAACTTCTCGTCTACAATATTTAGAATTTTTAATGTAAATAGTAATTTATTTATTATAACTTTAACACATCACAAATTCCTTTAAACTTTTTACTGTCTGCACACTTGCCATTTATGTATTTCTTGATTCATACATGCATTTGAACACTTGCCCTGTACATATGCTTCATTTACATGTATATTTTAAAGTGGACTACATTCTATAAATGGAACAAAACTTTTTATTCCTGCATTTCTTCGTCTATCCCATAACGTGGATAGCATCAAAGATTTTCCTCTCCCGGGATCGTTAACTTACATTTATTTTTTATGCAGATTTCATCATAATTGCAAGTTGGGTTACATATATACGGACGACATTGGCCATAACGGTTGCAATATTCATCTTCAGCGCATGAGTCGCATGGATCAGTTTGCATCCTAGGGGTAACTTCCGCATCATCTCCTGGTATAATATTTGAATCTTCCTTTTTCATTTCTAAAATACATCGCTCTCTGGATACCACAGTTTCCAGTGCAATTAAAAGCGAAATGAATATTATCAGCATGAGAACGTCTTTGTTCTTGTAGTTTCTAGGAAAAAATATTTAAAAATTATTGATTAGTTTACATACGTTTATAAACTTGAAACACAGTAACAAATATAAATGAATAATAATAACAATAATAATAATAATAATAATAATAATAATAATAATACCCATTTCCATAAAGGTTGCGACAGTATGAAAAATGCAAGTAAATATATATTAGCAAGATTAAAAATAATAAATGCGTTTGAAGTGACTGAAGTAAAATATGTACAATTTATAAACGTCGATTTTTTTTTGGTCGTTTAATAATATTGTCATTTAACATGCACCATAATAAGAAAGAAAATCAAAAAGTAACATTATTTATTTTTTTACGAAAACATTGTTGTAGTAGGTGATGGGAAAAGTGGATATACTTTTTGAACTTGTCGCCTTCGCCTATCGTTTAAAAGCACCGTGAAAGTGCTGACATCTAGTGGAGGCGTGCAATCGGCAAGATGGCATTGTTGATCACATCGTCCACACTGGAAGAACAAAGCTGTCATTCGTTTCCTTCATGCAAAAGGTCGTCCACCCAAGGAAATTCACAGTGAAACGCAGAAAGTGTACGACGGCGACTGCATGGCCTACACAAATGTGTGGGCAAGGTGCAAAAAGTTTACCGAAGAAAAACGGACTCTCGTTGATGAAGCCCGCAGCAAACGGATTTCCATGCGATGGGCACAGAGACAAATGAAAGAAAGAGACTGGCAGTGACCTCCCTCTAGTGGTGCCTTCGCGAGGCCATATTGGGGTTGGTAAGAAAGAACAGCTGATCTCCCGAGGCAATGCGTGTGAATCAATCGGTTTTGTTGGTTTGTTTGGTATTAACGTCCTTTTCAACTTCTATGGGCATTTCAGAACAGGGTTATGGGGAAGAGGGGGGGGAGGGGGGAATTTTGCCTTGCCGGCAAACGACTACACGGGACCAACATCTTTACTTCCCTTCCGAAGGAAGTGCGTGATCTCAGGATTTTCTCCCTGAAAAAATCCTCGTCGTTCTCAGCCGGAGTCGAACCCGCGTCCTCGGGCATCAGAAGCGATAACGCAACCACTGAGCTAGCGAGGCTGATGTGAAACAATCGCAAACA
>JAHWFO010033869.1:3744-100279 GCA_023313115.1 Rhysida immarginata
CCCCCCCCCCCCCCCCCACTTAGGGGTTGGTTTTCCTTATTCTTATTTATTTTAAACCACCCCTGTATTACAGGAAACAAAACAAAAAAAAATTATTCAAATCTGTCAAGCCGTTTTTGAGCTTTAGCGAGACTAACGAACAGCAATTCATTTTTATATACACTGGTGCTCAAAATTAACAGGACAAACACATTTTCGTGGATTTCTCTAAAACTACTGGACCGATTCCATTGAAATTTGGTAGGGTAATAGAATAAGCTATCACAATTTGGTAGGGTAATGGAATAAGCTATCACGAATAATTATTGAACATAACTTTCAAACCATTCTCATGAAACTATGGAATGTAAAAAACAAGATTGCATTAAGGGTCTTTTTAGGAGGCTAATAGGGTGTATGGTCACCTCTAACAGCAATATAGCTCTCACAGCGATTCCTCATGCTGTTTATGAGGCTGTTAATGAAGTGTTGGGGCAAGGAACCCCACTCCTCCATCAGAGCAGTTCGCAGCTCCTGGAGGGTTCTGGGAGAAACCTGGCGAGCTGCAATTCTCCTGCCCAGTGCATCCCAAACATGCTCTATCGGGTTCAGGTCTGGAGATCTTGCTGGCCATTCCATCCTTTGAATATCCTCCTCTTCGAGGTATTCGTTGACCAGCCTTGCCCTATGTGGACGAGCATTGTCGTCCATAAAAATGAAATGGGGACCAAAGGCACCCCTAAAGAGCCTTACATAGGGTGCTAAGATGTCGTCCCTGTACCTCTGAGCAGTCAGAGAGCCGCTCTCAAAAACGTGGAGGACTGTGCGTCCGTCCAACTGATGCCGCCCCAGACCATGACACCACCACCACCATAGTGGTCAACTTCCGTGATGTTAGAGGGATTGTAGCGTGCTCCTGGTTCTCTCCGCCGGGAATCCGTGCTTAGACTGAATCTCAACTCATCCGTGCTTGGGTCCAGGGCTGGTGTTGTCTGCACCAAGTCAGCCGGGCTCTCCTGTGTCCTGGAGTGGGATGCAGACCGCTGGTCTCCTGGCATACAGCTCTCTCTCATGAAGCCTCCGATAAACTGTATGCCTCGAAACAGAGGTTCCAGTAGCAGACGAGAGCTCGTTTGCGAGCTGAGTGGCCGTCATCTCCCTATGGTGCCTGGCTGTTAGAGCAAGATACCTGTCTTCTTGCCTTGAGATAGCCCTAGGGCGACCTTGCCCTGGTCGTCTGCATATCGTCCCTGTCTCTTGGAACTGTCTCCATAATTCCGAGATGACATTTCTCGAAACATGAAAAAATCTCGCAACTTCTGCTTGGATCTGTCCAGCCTCCAATCGTCCCACTGCTCTCCATCTTTCGGAATCTTCTAACCTTTGCTGATGCTCCATCTTTCCATAAAATGGCTAGAATGTTATTTCGAAGTAGCCATTTACACGCAGCAGCCTTTTAAAGCGATGTCACAATGACTGTTATTTCGAAATAGCTTAATTTACATATGCAAAGAAGGACTTGAACGATTATTATTGATAGTAGTAATCCGCATTGTTAACTTGGTTCAACCCACAAATTTCAATGGAATCGGTCCAGTAGTTTTAGAGAAATCCACGAAAATGTGTTTGTCCTGTTAATTTTGAGCACCAGTGTATATAGATATACAGGTGATTCTAAAAGGTCGTGCCAAAATGAAAAGGCAGGTAGAGGGTGAAATTCTGAGCAAAAAAGTCTAGTCGCGTTTTTCGATCTGAGGCTCCGTTAAAAAGTTATAGCGCTTTAAAAATTTCGTGACGTCACTTCCGGAAATCTATCTTGGTATTCCTTACCGATACCGATCTCTTATCATGTACGCTATGCTTTTGATGAATCCAATGAATAGGAAGTTGTGGGTGACCTATCCCATGGTGCACTTTTTATCATTCCAAATATGCAAATTAGGACACATTCAAATCCTATCTTAAAATGTAACAGATACACAAAAAATTCCAATTGAAGTTTGTTCAGTATGGAATTCCGAACAAAACATAAAAATTTTTCCAAAATAATGAAACATGCGGAGGAGTGACACCAACCATGCTCCCAATGTAATGGCATCAGTTAATTTTCGTGCCCAATTGTGTTATGGTGTCAGTGGCCGTCACATTGAGCACATTTATGATTAACTTTGGAGTGAAATTATTTATACACTGTGGCTGTTTGTAAATTACAAATAATTGTGATTGTTAGTGATCCGTTCATCGGATTTTGGATTTTTTTTTTTTTTATTCACATCATTGGGCGCAAACGAAAAACGAAATTTCAGGACGCTATATACAGTGCCACCTGCCAGCAACATTTGTAACTAATTTTGAAACTTCTGTATCAGATTTTTACGGCTGTCGAAATAAACATATCACTTGTTTCATTTTTCTATCGATCTCAGTTTCCAAGATATTTACTCTTTAAATCAGTTTGTTGATCCTGAATCATAGCCCCCTGAAAGAAACAGGGGGCTTCTTTCTTTCAGGGGGCTATGCCTGAATTTTGTCACAGAGACGATCAAACAGATAGCCCAAGACAGTTATCTTGCAAGAAGAAAACTACTATTCTGTTTACTAGGATAAGAAGCACTTCACTGGACGAGCAAATAGGAGAACAATCGTCAAAAATCATGATTTTCCACGAAAAATTTGTGGGCAATACATTTGGCCAAGATCTAATGATATTGCACAAGTGGAAAACACCTTCATTTTCTATGGTCCTTGCACTGTACATGGAGTAGACCGATTTAATTTATCATTTCAGGGAGAAAAAAAGATAAATTTTCTATACAAACAGCTTAAGTTAATGTTAAATACTTTACACATTTGATAAAAAAATGCTTCATTTTATCAGTTAATGTTGTCATTAAAAAAAAAAAAAAGTGTAATTAATATGTTGTCAATTACTGGTGAAACTGCTTGTCAACTTCTGGTGAACCATGCATTAGTTAGGGAAAAATCTAATAACTTAATAGCCCTTTTAAAGGTTTAGAGATTGCAATTTCCCTTTATGTTACATGTGAAATAACTAGAAGACAAAATTTTTTTAAGTCGGCAACTTCGTCGGCAATTTTTTTTTTTTTGGAACACTATCTAGTCTTCTTGCAGTTAATTTGCTTATCCAGAAAGAGAAATACCATGCTACAAGTGTAATATAAAAGGGCAAAAAAGCTACAAGACAGTACAATCAGCTCCAGAAGGAGGCAAATTAGGGAAACTTCAAATTTTGACTAGTGTATAATATGTAATTATACTTGTGGCATCTAATGTTAAATTATGTCCAAAAGTAAAATTGAAGTGCACAATTTTTGTAATAATTAAATATGTTATCGATACGTATATTTTACCCTACTAAATTTACTATCACCCGGTTTTCCGCCAGAAATAGTTGGCAGGTCTGCAAATTAGCAATAGAATAAGGCTGAAGCGTTCAGAGTGTCATCATCACTGCTTGTTCAGTTGTAGTAGTAATTCCTATGATGACGACAGTTGAAACACAGCAGTAGCATCCTTTTCTTAATTTTGAAACTCCCTTTAATAAATACTACTCCGTCCGAAAATGTGGTATACATTTCAACATTATTTTTGTATTGTAAATAAGGAGTGACACATAAGAGCACACAAGGACAGAGTGAGTATTTACTCCTGTGTATACAATATTTTCGGACAGAAGGAGTTATGTTTTTCATCTGAAATCGAATCTGGAAGCCAATTTTATTTCACATTTATTTTTAATTTTATATTAAAATTGAATTGATTAAAGAACATAGAATCCGCGTGTGCACTCCTCCATCTATTTCAGCGCGGATTGCCATGATTTAAAAAAAAAAAAATTTTAATGTTACGTCATCAAATGGCAAAAATCTATAAAAACGAACGAATTTTTGTTTATTTTAGTAAATACAGATCCATTCTGTCAAATATTCACTAAATGCCATCGTTTTTTGTTTGTTTAATTAAAAAAAGAAAACTCGCCCAAAGGAACCGGAAATAGAGATTCTGACCCGGAAATAGGAGTTGCTTTATTGCTATTATTTCCAGGTCGTGGAAGTGTTTTTTATTTTTTTATTTTTTTTTAAACACGGCCGATATCATCGCGAGTAGAAAGAAATAAAGCTTCGATAACACAGCTGTCGTAATATAAAATCAAAATGTTCCAATGCATTTAGTCGCCGTTAAAAATTCAATCCGCTATGATTTGCCCCAATGAGAATGGTTGGAATACATGTTCGAAAGGATAACAAAGCTACGAAGATCAACCCAACAACAACAACCACAAGTGCCCACACGAAGGTGCATTATAAAACTTTACCGAGTAGTGGCGATCATGTTACTACGACTATGCCGACAAAACTTAAATCTACTGAACGGAATCAAAAGAACAATGACTTTATATTCATTAAATTTATTAGCAAGATAGTAATTAATGTGATAATGAAATTCTGGGCGCTATCCAGTGCAGCTGTTTTGGCCATCCTTCTTCTCTATTGGTTGTACGGAGGGTGGCTAGCCTTTTGCCTATTATGTTTCGCAATTACAGGTGAGTACTTAAATATACTAGCAACATAAACGATAAAGTTTATTATTTCGACTTTCATTTTGCTAGCTCTCTAATATAAATTTGAACCATCACGATAGATGCATTGCTAACGACTACCATCAACTGAGCCATCCCTTAAAGTCACTTAATGAAGGGTCTTTGCCGAAAGATTTGCTTTTCTGTTTCTATTTTGATTGTTATTTTTCGTAAAGTGAATAAAGACTTTACACTTGATAAAAGTCAGTAAGTTAACAGTTGAGATTAAAACAGCATGCATGCTTACCTTATTTGAGAAACTGATGATAATACGGTGATTAAATCCCCGATGAGGCCCCGGGTGCTAGGTTGGGCTGCCGTCACCGACCAAATGTGAGCACTTGAAGTCGAAGTTCACTGTCAGCGATCAGTGGTTAAAATTATCGTATCAATATCACGTTCGTTTATTCATAAATCAAATGACGTTTGAATTTGAGATGGCTGCCTATTTGATAATATGTGATAAAATTTATGTAACATCAGTAATCAAAAATAATATGCACTATTTTCCGTATTTAAGTGGTTGACAATATATGTTATATAAATAAATCGCATATAAAGCGAGAAGAATAAGTTATATAACTTAGTCATACTTAATTAAATACAGTGGTATTGTATCGTTAATTATATTTAAGTAAATAGAGAGTAATTTTTGGAGGAGGGGGCTGCTTTTCTGCTGATTCACTGAGAAGCTGACGGATTTCAACATTTTCAAACTGAAACACAAATATTTAATAACTTATAGACACAAAATAGCTACCCTTAAGCTAATCAGGAGGGAAGTGCAAATTCTGTGAATATTAAAAAAAAAATTGTATTTTTTATGTATATAAATTATTAAAAATTAAGTTCTGCAATTCTTGTTTATTTTAAGCAAAATAAACTTCAGTGATTTCAACTATTTCCTACACGTTTTATTCAGCCATAAAATTGATAAAATAAATGGATGCAGCAAATAAAAAGCAAAACCATATCTCTAAATTGACAGATGGTCATTATAAAAACATGATTTAAACTCCATAATTAAATTTAAAAAAAAAGGTTCTCTTACAGAAATTTACATGGAATTGCTTCAGGGAGAAGAGGCCAATCATGTTAATTGAGATTGTTGAAATGGGGAAATAAAACCTACAGTAGAAGTTCTATTTTTGTCTTGTATAGTCTGTTTATTCCAATATCTAAATTAAGCTTAAAGTTGAAGGTGTATATGTGTGTGTGTGCGCGCATACTTAAAAATTAATTAAGATAATGATACAGAGTTTTGGGCCTCTGTCCATATTAACTTGAAACATAAAGTAATTTAGCAAATGTTGTTGTTTTTTAAAAATTTAAATTTAATATCAAGCTTGTAAGACTCAGTAAACAGTAAAATTTATATATATAGTGGCTTCAATCATGGTTTCAAATGTTAAAAGATTAAGCAGGGGGAGGGGGGTGCTTGATTAAAAATTTTCCATATTTTCTCAGTCAGATGATCTTTTCCTTCCCTGTTTAATGCAATGTCAGTCTCATTTTCTGATTTTTTGAAGGTTAATTTTTATGTCACTGAATATAGAAAAAAGAAAAATCTCTCTCTCTCTCTCTCTCTCTCTCTCTCTCTCTCTCTCTCTCTCTCTCTCTCACACACACACACACACAAGCACACACACATTTCTAAGAATTAATTTCATTGTACACTGTTAATCAAACTGTAAACGACAGAAATGCATTCCACACATCAGTTTTAAAGTTTTAAAAATCTGCTTGGAAGTTCTATTCGATGCCATACAAACGCGCTATTCCTCATTATTAGGCTCACCACTTGAAAACTTTCATATGCTACAAATTGTTTATGCCACTCTTATTCAGAGGCGATGCTAGCTTCTTCGGCACCCCTAGGCAAACCTGTAAAATATGCGCTCTTTCAATCTTTAGTTTGCGTCCTATGCCACAATGCCCCCATGCGATGCTTGATTTGCTTATATTTGTATCTTCTCATATTTTTGTTTATGACAAAGTGGCTGTTTGTTGACTGGTGATGGAATTCATGTTGGACTTGAACAGTGGATTTGCACTGTGCAAACTGCAGTGCACAAAATGATTTCTCCTGTGAGGGCACCTTTTTCCTATAAACAAAAGGCTGTCACTGTATGACACTGAATTGAAGTTCTAGGTGGGCTCTTAAAACTTTGAATTTTCCTCTATCCAGTAAACTGCAGAATGCATTTATTTTTTTACAGTTTGTTCGAAATAAATATTTGAAATCAACCTAACCTAACCTGTATATGGGCAGTTGCATATATATATTCCTACATTAAAGGAGCAGTTTGGCTATATACAAAGATTGGTACTGAATACTTTCTTTTGCACATTTTAATACAGATTTTTTTTTAAATATATCCCATGCATGAGGTGGGGGAGATAGTTTCAACCCCTCCTCTTTGCCTCAGCATCCTTTTTTTATAGTGATTTAACATTTGTTTCTTAACCTTCCCCATTGAATCTTCTAACCCACACCCCCATAGAAAAATTCTACATACAGGTAGATCCTGTTATACGCGATACATATGTTCCGCAAAATTGCCGTGTATACCGAATTCGCGTAAAATGGGTTCCATTTAACATGTACAGAATAGAGTTTGGTTCTCATAAGCATTAATTATTTTCCTGATATAACGTAAATAATTGTGTTATAGAAGTATGGGATTACTAGTACAACAGTTTTCTATTTTTTAGTCTTAAAATAGCACCTTATTTTATTTTATAAAACTCAAGATACACTAAAATACTCAAAATACATGTACACGTACAACAAAAAGAAGTGTCCAGAATTGAAACTTTATATTGGTTTTGGGTTCATCTATACCAGAAGATTCTGATGCTGTTTCCAACAGTCTCCTTCCTGTAATAGTGCTGGTGGAATCCCGAAGAGAGTTTGGAAGAGGAGCTCGGACTGGATGTTAAGGGATCGTTCGAACTGGCAGGATGTTTCGTTAAAAATTGCTTGATGGTCGGCTGTAACGTTTTCTTCATCTTCATCGAGGACCTCCAACTCAGTTTCTAACATTATGATTTTCGTGCCTGTTTTCTTCCTTCAGTAATAATGCTTTCTTTACGTTTCAGTAGCATTTTAAGTCCTGCAACAATAAATCTTTTCGCAAGCAGATTAGAAACTCAGCTGATCTTTTCCAAACTGATGAATAGCAACCTTATCATTCATAGATACCCAGTGATGTGCTATATGTGCACAAACACAGTGATAGGAACAAAACAAAACTCAAAAACGAATTCAACTTCTAACAAAAATAGAAGAGCTTTCGCATGTTGGCGATCGATGGTGCTACTAAATGAAAACTGCACATATCCAAAATCACAGGAACCGAAATCGTGTATAATGGGATCTACCTGTATAATCTCTGATATGCTTAAATTATATCTATAATACCAAAATTAAAATATCCAATTTTTTTTTGTTTCTATAAATTGTGAATGAAGTAGCCTATTCCTATTGCAAACATTCATGTATTTAAAACATGCAAAAGCAGATCATTTCAATTTTAATTGCTATTTAATGGAGTCTTTTAATGTTTTAAATCTAATTTAATCTTTTTTAACATTTTAAAAAATCTTGATGTTTTAAGGGTAAAGGAGGATTTCCGATTTGTGAGTTGGAGACTTACTCGAGATTGAGCTGATTTGTGACTTCATGAAAGTCCATGTAGACTTATTGTAACAGCTTTGCGGTTCCATTGTCCATGGTAGCTTGATTAGTTAGAGCAGTGCCAGCAAAAGGCATGGTCCCTGGTTTGAGTCCAGGTCATGCATTTTTCTCTTTGTATCTGGAGCAGTGCCTTTTCTATTTGTAGAAATTTTGAAGAGCTTCTTCAGTGTCATTATCTTCTCTTTTTATCTGAAGATTGTTTATCATAAAGCTACCCTGTTTCTCCTCTGAACAGTGACCAGTGATTTTGTATAAGCAAGCCATACAAAATACAAGGTTATTCAAAATGAATTATCCAATTTCAAAATGCTATATTTTCAAAAATAAACGACACAGAATGATAAGTAAAACATGAATACAAAGGGGAAATATGGAAGTTTTTATTTTACAAGTGTTCAATGTAACTTCCTATAGTTACCCGTATAATGTCAAGACGGTATGTAAATTCCTGCCAAACACATTCTAATGTGTCACTGGTAATTGAATGTACAGCAGCAGTAATCCTTTCACATAAATTCGTGGGTAATGGTGGCATATAAACTTTATCTTTTACAAATCCCCAAAGGAAGACATTGCAATGGGGTCATATCAGGTGATCTATACCTCGTCCAACAAGAGAAAAACAGGGCGTGTTTCCGGTCTGATATCGACTACTCACTCATCCGCAATGCTTTGTGGGATCTCTCCTTCAGCGGCTACACAAGTCAATTTGTAATGGCGTCGCTGTGCAACAGCTCTTCAGCCAAACAAGGAAAAACTATTCACAGCCAGGCTAGGGAGATTGTGTGGAACGTATTTTGCTACTTAAAAGGAAAACAGTGTTTTAAAAGCTCATCTGCCTTGATAGAAGAAACTTCCAAGGCAACGCAAGTTTCTTTTTCTTGCGTTCGAACAATTGTTCAAGAAGGAAACGAAGCGTCTTCATGCGAAGCTACCACCCCCTCTCCTCACTTTTCGACTCCTGGAAAGAAAAGGCCCAGGGAATCTCGAACAACGAATCTGGATGACTTTGACCTCTCGATTGCACGAGCATGTGTATCCGAAATACACTCAGAAGGTAATTATCCTACTCTGAAAAATGTGTACCAGAAATTTAGAGAAAAAACTGACTACGTCGGATCGAGAACTTCCTTCGCCATCATTATGCATGATAAATTGCATATGAAGTATGGCAAAATCAACCACCGTCAATTTTACATCGAGCGGACAGATGTTATCACACAACGACGTCGTTTTTTAAGGCAAGTACAAATGCTACGCAGGGACCCCACACGTACTTTCATATATCTGGATGAAACGTGGGCTAATGCACACCATGGCCGTGAAAGACAGTGGCATCACGACGGGAAAAGCTGTGCTCAACCAGGGAGCTCGGAACCCTACCGCGGGCGTTTCATTCCTACGGGTAAAGGCTCCCGTCTCATTCTTTTGCATGCTGGAAGCGATAAAGGGTTTGTGAACGACTGCTGTTTATTATTTCGGTCAAAAAATAAATCCGCAGATTACCATGACGAAATGAATGGGGATTGTTTTCATGAATGGTTTAGAACAAAACTGCTGCCAAATATTCCGAAAAATTCAGTAATCGTCATGGATAATGCCCCATATCACTCGGTGGAGAAGGCCAAAGCGCCGTGCAGCAATACAAGGAAATCGGATATGATAGAGTGGTTGGCCCTACGAGGAATACCTACCGAAGCAAAAATGTCAAAAGGTGAGCTGTACGATGTCATCAAACAACACAAAACAGCAAAGCGCTATGTTATAGATGAACTGGCTAGCGATGCCGGCCATTTAGTGATAAGACTACCTCTTTATCACTGTGTTCTCAATCCCATTGAACTTATTTGGGCACAGGTAAAAGAATATATACGGAAGAAGAATACAACTTTCAAGATTGCTGATGTTGAAAAACTAACGAGAACGGCAATTGATAATGTAACTCCTGAAAATTGGAGAAAAGCGATAGAACACGTTTTGCGTGTGGAAGAACGATATTGGGAAACGGACTGTTTGATTGAAGATCAAGTGGATCCTTTAATAATTCATGTTAATGGAGAAGACAGCAACAGTGAAGAAGAAGAAGAGTGGAATGACATTAACGTTCTACCACAATCTCCTTAGCCTGAATTTAGATATAATTCAAAAAGTCTTTTTCAAGACTATACATTCAAAGGCCATTCTCATGGCCAGCAAATAAACGAAAGAGATATCGTTAACTGTAATGGAAAACGTATCATAAAACTGTATTTTATTAAAAAAATAAAAAATAAGATAGCATCTTTAATAAAACCTTATAATTCTTTAAAAAAAACAAAAAACATGTCATTAGAATGTATAAATATTTAAAAAAAATGATGGTTAAACAGACTGCACGTTATTACCTTAAAATAAGTAAACGATATATATAAAATCGAGTTAAAAGACAATTTTATGAAGTGTACAATTATTTTAATTATAATTAAAGCAAAGCAACTGAATAATATTAAAGCTTCTGCTGTAATATTATAAAGCGCTTCTTCAATGAGACATGAGACAGAAGTGAGTAAGCGCATGAGGCCCCCTTTCTCTGATTGGCTAATCTGAAACTTCCTGTGACACACCCTGTTTTTCTCTTGTTGGACGAGGTATAGGTGGCAAGCTATGTAACAGTTGATTTCTTTAGGCTTCGTATAAAAGTGTCTCTCACTCTATCAAGATTTTCCGCAGATATGCCTGGTTGCCCTCCACTTTTCTCTTTATACAGACATGCACTGGTCTCAAACTGACGACACCACCTTTGAATACTCTGAGCCGTAGGTGGATTAATTCGGTACTTTTTACGAAATTCATGCTGAAAGGTGATTACTGATCCACATCGCGTAAACGAGAAGACGCAAAAGGACGTCATTATCACTTCTGCGGCTGCAAAACCCTGCCAAACAGCTTTCGTGAAATAGCTTCATGAAAAATACACGGGCGCTATCTAGTGTTCACAATTTAAAACTTAGATATTTACCCTTTGTATTCATGCATTACTTATCATTCTATGTCATTTATTTTCGAAAATATGGATTTTTGAAATCTGATGATTCATTTTGAATAACCCTGTATATTATCCTTTCTCAATGGTAGACACCATCTTTTGTTCTGTCTATGCCAGTGCCTTTTATGAGCAGATTCTGCAATAAACAAATATTTCAGATAAAACTTTTAAGTTAATTTGTAATATGCTGATGATGATATGATTGTTATTATGTTCAAAAGTTATTACATATAAAAGCTCTCATTACAATTGTAATGCTTCTAGGTATAGATTCTAAAGATGTTGGAACAGTTTCATAGGAATAATGGCCCATGCCTACGTAATAGCAGCCATTAGTTCAAATTAGTTGATGGCATTTGTCCGGTTCGAAAGTGTCTTTCCACCCGTCCCATAAATGCTCTACTGTGTTGAAATCAGATGACTTGCCAGCCAATAAAGCATTCTTAATGGAAGTTGTAGTCATGCATATTGAACCATTCTGAAACCAACCAAACTATGGTAACTGTGTATTGTCCTATTGAAAGTGGCTATCTGTGTCAGAGAACACTAGCCATAATGGATACACCTTGTCATCAACAATGTTGGGATAAGTGTCATGAATGGGGCAACAGTGCTGATCCCAGGTAAAAGGGCAAGCTTAAAGGTTTTAAAACCCAGCTAAATCTCATCTTTAATAACCTTCAAAAAGCACATAAAATGATTTGAAAGGACCATGGGGCAGAAATATTTCATAAGACAGCAAGTTGCACCATGCTTAAACGTCCTAAGGGCATCACTGGGTAGCTTGTGGCTTGTTTCAAGTGTTGTGATGGGACTGAGTATGAAAAAACTCCGTCATTTTTCGATCCTCTCCTAACTGGAGGATTGTTACTTGGTAGGACAGTTCCACAGATTCTTATAGTTTGTGTCTAAGGCTTCTTACGCACTGTTGACTAGTTGTTGGCAACTGTGGTTGTGAACCATCAAAAACAAGAGGAAACCGAAGATAGGACACTTATTAGGTAAATAAATAGCTACCATTGTTTGTATCGCTCTCGTCCATTCTTGCCTTCCTGTCGATGTTCAGCATCACGCCAGCTACCTCTCAGAATGGTCTTGGAGGATGTAGTTGCAGTAGTTATACAGGATGTCCCATAAGGTCATTTACAAACTATATGTGCTGATCTATCAGACCATGACAAACAAGTTTAAGATGGGAACTTGTGTCCGAAAATCAAGCCGGAGGGCTACAGCAACATCACCAACGTGCAAAAAAGAGTCACGCAAAAACGTTAACATGAATTTATTAACAAAAACAAGCTTAAGAACCATGGTTGCAGAAAATGTTCAAAATTCCGTCCATCCACCGCAATGCATGCAATCTCGGTGCAATATTCCATCGAGGTTATGATTGGGTTTGTACAGAGATAATCAACCCACTTGACTAAGACTAAGCCCTAGATTTTACCCATTTTTGGAATCTCAAATATGAACCATAAAAATCATCTTTAGTAAAATTATAAATGCTTTTGATATTGTAAGCAGAGCATATTTTGTAATGATTACATTACTGATAGGGCATTACCTCATACATTTCTTTATATTGCTTAATATTATCAAGCCTATTATGTCCAGCGTGATCGAAGAATTGATGAAATATTATGACTGCATGAATGAGAATACTGGAAAAAAAAACCTCTGGTTTGGAATTCCTTGTAAAGTTAAAGAAAAGCTTTACAATAAGACATCTGAGATATGAAATGCAAGAAGTTTATTTTGATGGTTATGCCTTCATTCTCAACAGCAAGATTGAAAGTGAAGATAAAATTTATATAACAGTATAGACTAAAGAGGCTAAGAAAGAGGGAGGATCAGATAAGCGGCTAGAATAGTTCACATTGGTTGAGCTGAACAGAAGACCCAATCAGATATTGCCAAGTAAAAACTCCTGGAGCCAATTAGAAATGACATAAAAAAACTTGAAAAAAGATAATTCCACCAAATGGAACAGAAAAACTAGACGCTATGATACATTAAATCAAATAAAACAGATTTTGGGATGACTCACCATTTAATAACTTATTAGATTCCCTTTTATAAAGTTAAGTGCTTTTGAAGTTGTTTAATTGATTTAATAACTTGTGATGTCTGTGTGCACTGTGGCATTTTCATGACAGAGGAAGAAATCGTGTGTTATTTCTAGATGTTGGAGATTTATGTCAACCACTAATCTCTGTAGGAAAGTCAGCATTTTTAAAGGATTTATGTCAAGCACATGTGAGTTGAATTGAAGAAGATTAGAAATTCAATAGTATTGTGGTATAAAGAAATAAATCTGCTTAAGAGTATGGCTATCACCTTGTTCATCTTGTAAAATCTTAGGTTAGAATGTACTAAATCCATTCCTTTGTATGTATTATTTTCTTGTAATGTCTCCTACACACTCTTTAAAGGGGGAAATTTTATCAAGATTTATGAAAGCCCATTTGAAATAATTATAAGATTTGAGCTCCCTATCAATTCAAATTATTCGGTAATTAAAAAATCTAATCTCTGTATTATTAGATACACTTAGAACATGAGAACTAGTTGATAAATAAACCAAGAACCAAAATAATTTTTTTTTAATTACAACACTTCGGGTCTAAATTAAACTGTCCTGCATGGTGCTTCAATTGGACTTTATATATACAGGGTGCTTCAATTGGTCTTACTAATCTGTCTGTTGAATAACTCTCTGAAAGTGGGCTGAGCTAGTGTCGCCAAATATCGTGCGCATGGACCCAAAGGACCTTATTTATGGAGTCTGGTTGTTTTCTTTGAAACATTTTTTGTGCCAAATTATTGGATTTGGGGCAGCAAGAAGCCTGCCGACTCGATGGCTGAGAGCACTAGGGCGTAGATGTTGTTGCTCTCGGAACCGGAGAGTAACAAGTTCGAATCCCGCCGAGGGCAGGGATGGTTTTGTCCTTAGGTTTGGTGCAAAATTCCCTCGAAGAATCTGTGCCAAGATTATCGTTCGTCATTGTACAGTCATGGACAAAAAATATGCTCCCTCACTCTGTGCTGCTATATTTTTAAATGAGCGTTTACTACTTTGCCACTACGTGTCTGATATAAATTTTTAACCAATAAAATCATACCATCCTATTTTAAACACTCGTTTAAAAATATAGCAGCACAGAGTGAGGGAGCGTTTTTTGTTTTTTTTTTGTCCATGACTGTACAACCAAATCTAATCCAGTTTAAGAATCGAATAATAGTAAGAAGCCTGAAATGGTTGTTGTCAAGACTCTTCATCCACAAAAGGTCACAAATCTCTGGTATAGTTTGTGTCCTGATGGCATCTTGGGTCTGTATTTTTTGACCAGCCAGTGAAATCAGCATGCTACATCAAGTTTTTTTACAAAGAGGTTCATTCTTGATGCCTACTACAAACACTGGATTCAAGAGAATGAAGGATTTCCACATTCAGCAGGTACATCACTATCACGATCGTGTCATCGTAAGGGGCTTCCCGAAATGCTTTGGTGAAGAATTTGCTTGGACTCCCTATATCTCTGACTTATCGCCATTCGACTTCTTCTTATGGGGCTATGTTAAAGTTAAAGGCCACAGAGATCAACTAAAAACCATAGAAGAGTTGAAAACAGCAATAACAAATGTGATAAAGTCTGTTTCAATAGACTTAACTCAAGCGGATTATCAAAAACTTTGAACAAAGACTTCATTGCATAATCTGTACTTAATTTTTTATTCTCATGTAAATCCTGAAAGTTTGAAATAAAACTGCTTCTTTTTTTTTCCCGTTCAAGCCATATTCAAACTTTTCATCAGTGAGATCCTATGAAGCACCCTATCAAATTTAATGTCCATCGTTAACGATTTTGCTTTCCCTTTAGCCACCGTGTTTTTTAATTTTTTTTTCATTTTCGCTACTGCCACAGTGCAATACAAACGCTGCCAAGGTATGCTTGTGCACAAACAAAGAGTTGAAGTTAGAAGATGGTTCCCTTGTAAATGGAAAGTTTGATTGAAATGGGCATGGAAAAATTTGAGAATCCCCTTCACAGAGTTCTAACTTCCACTAATCGAACATTTATGGGATGAGTTAGAACGTCAACTTCATCTCCATCCACTTACCCAACATCAATGTCTTGAATTGGTAGCTGGCCTAAATGAGGAATGTACAAAATATCTCAGCTCCAGGAGCCAATCAAAAATTACCGAAAAAGAACTCCTGGAGCTAATCAGAAAAGACATAAAAAGAACTCAAACTGACATGATTCTACCATATGGAACAAAAAAATTAAAACATAAGACTCACTAATCAAATAACATTAGGATTGGCTCAGCATTTAATAACTGGGTCATTCCACAAGAAATCGACCAGGTAAGGTTGCTCGACCATTTCAGATATTTTTTATTTTTACACCATGGCTAACCCTATCATTGAGAAGTACAAAATAATTTTTATTTTATTTTTATCTTAATCCGCTTTGTGTCTACGCTCATTTTTTTTCGCTGCGGCGAAGTAAAAAGCGGCTTTGCAAGGGTGTGGAAAAATGGCTATCACCCTTTAAAGATGAAAACTTCCAATTTCATTAACATCAAGTAGACATTTCAGGCTTTCAGAAAATTGTCTTGAAAATTTTTTTACAGTTTGAGGGTTAGGAGGATTCCAGACTTTCAAGTCGGTGGTCTGCCAGTTGAGCTGACGCATGACTTCATGGAATCCATACACAGACAGTGTAAACATCTTGGCAGTTCACACTTGGTTAGAGCAGCGACAGTGAAAGTTGTAGTCCCTGGTTCGAGTCCAGGTCGCAGAAGTTTTCATTACTTTTTGTACACTGTAATTACTTAATAACTACTGCAGAATTTAAAAAACTGCTGCAGCCAAGAAATAGGAAGTCGTAGATAGGCAATCTGTTCATGATCTTCTGATGGCCTGTATTATGCAAATTAGTAAATATATAAAATGCATCTCGTAAATCATTACAGAATCGGACCAATTTCCATTACCAACTTGATCCGCATTCAATTATGAACACCATAAAAAATCGCATCATAACCAGATGAACAGATCACTCAAAAAATGAGATGGAAACATGCCTATATGCAAATCATGTCATATACCCATACAGTTTTGCATATTCTGTGAAGGTTTTCACAAGGGTGCCACCTTTCCGTTCACATAAAAAGCAACATTCACACATGTGCAATTCCTTGTTCAATGCGATGACTGAGTACACAGTTAAGGAATTGACAGCCATGTGCTAATCTATTTATAAGGAAGGACATAGTCATGTAGTCATGTAAATATTGAAGGTTATAAAATTTTATAGGTTAGTTTTTATAAGTTATAAAAATCGTACAGACGCTTGCTTAAGACAAGTTTCGGTGGGAAATTAATTGATGATATCGCTCTCGATATCTTGGCGGATACCTTCCATAACATGGAGAGACGTGTGCTGATATGCCTAAGTGATAATGGCAAACACTTTCAACACTTGCTGTGAGGTCACTACACTTTTCAGAATTTATTAAATATCCAATATTTAGCGAAAATTAGGGGCCGAAAGCGTGTGGGACAACCTGGATACGCATTAACTTCGGCTCTAAAGTCTTGTTTTCAATTTTTATTTTACATCAGGCTTTTGAATATACAATATTTTACAATTTATGTTTGGGAAAATTTCTAGACCAATATTATTATATTTCCACAGTCAATTTATTTACAAAAATTGAGAAAAACCCCAACTAATAAATGAAAACACAAAAAATAAAAGTAATATAAAAACACCCTACCCCTTCCCTATTTACAATGGATCTTAACCATAAAAGATGGTGGCATTTATTTAATTAAAATAATTTACAATTAATATAATAATATCATAATGGGCGACAATCAACTCATTTCCAACAAAGTTTTACGTGTTCGTAGAAAAATCAGTCCTACTCTTCCAAAAATGCAGAGTATACAAAACGTTGAAGGAAGTCAATGCACAGTAGAACTCGAATCGTCGAAGTGGAAAATGATTTCTCCAGGAACAGTTCTGAAAAGAATTCTTGAGTGATCCTGAGAAATATTCTGAAGAGAAGCCCATTATGAATAAGTTCCAAAAACAAAAATACATGCTTTAATGTTTTCGAGTGATTACACTCATCTTCAGAAGCCAAGTAAGGTGGAATGTGGAATGTGATAACATATAACTCAAAAAATTAAAAGCAATGAAAAAAGTCATGAAACTTAAAAGTATCATTTTCATTTATTAGTTGGGGTTTTTCTCAATTTTTGTAAATAAATTGATTGTGGAAATATAATAATATTGATCAGGCTTTTGAATTTAGAATAAATTGGATTATATTTTGTATAACAGGATGAAAATTATTTTTCATCCATAAATAGCATCTCGATTTTTCCTTTTTTAAATTTTATTTCTTATTTCTGAGCACTTACTTATGATCATTTTTTATACATATTTGAGCGCCTGTAACCCCTAAACCCTTTTGATCCCCAAAATGAAACTTACAGGTTTTGTTGAGTACTAGGAGGGGTATCTTGGTGGAAAAAAAAAAAAAAAATTTATCTGGTCTCCCTTTTGAGATATTTGACCTTGACTTCTGCAAAAATGGAAAATTTCCCAACTTTGAGCCTGAATTAAGATAAAAAGGGTACAAAACGCATATTTTATTTCTTCACAGCCAAAATCTACCCTGTCCATAGTTATCAGAAAAAATTAGCAACTTCTCTTTCCACCCCCTAGTCACCCCTAGTTTCCAAAAATGATGATTTTGCTCGCAAGAAAAACTGCTAATTTCAAGGTTGATTATCCATGATGGAAAAGGATTTTCAAACATTCCTAACAATTTTCTGAAAGCTTGAAATGTCCTCTTGATATTAATGAAAATCGGAACTTTCTATCTTTTAAGGGAGAGAAATGGTGTCCATTTTTCCCACACCCTTGCAAAGCAGCTTTTTACCTCGCTGTAGCAAAGAAAAATGAGCATAGATCCAAAGCGGATTAAGATAAAAATAAAATAAAAATTATTTTGTACTTCTCAATGATAGGGTTAATCATTGTGTAAAAATAAAAAATATCTGAAATGGTCGATCAACCATTTATTTCCAAATTGGTCGATTGCTCATGGAATGACCCAAACTGCCAGTAGCTTGTGGAAAGACTTCTTAGATTGATAGAGGCTGTGATAGCTGCAAAAGTTGGCCAGCACCCTTTTGTCTTTTCTATTTGTTGCATAAATGTTTACCTTGTTACTCAGGCTATGAAATTCAGCTGTATGAAGATTTTTTTCCATTAAGACATTACAATGGTTGCAATTGGTGATTTAAAAATCATTATACTGATTTTGAATATTAAATTGTAAAAATAAAACTTTTATAAACTCAATGGTCAAAAGTCCTTAACATTGATTTTTTTTTTTTTTTTTTTTTTAAGGGATATTTTATCATATAGGTGACTGGTTGCTCTACCACCCTGATCAACCAGCAAATTCTCGTTTGTACGTTCCTTCACCCAAATTATTCGGACTTCCCTACGAAAACCTATATATTAGGTATTGTATGTTTCTTGATTAAAATAAACAAAGCCTTTTCTCAAGAAATATATTTAATGATTATATTTCTTATTTTTCAGAACTAAAGATGGTGTACGAATTAATATAGTTTTAATTAAGCAAACGATGCATTTTGACGTAATACCAACTGTAATATTTCTGCATGGAAATGCAGGCAATATAGGGCATAGGTAAATAGTTCATTTTATCAGTCAGTATTTTTTAAAAACTTATTTATAATTAGTTAATTATAAAAGCACTATGGCATATATAGTTTTTAAGTAAAATATTTAAACAAACAGCAGAATGATTGTCGTTTGGTAATTTGGGTGCGCTGATTCGGAATCTGCAAACCGTTTTTCTCTATCGGGTCTCAATTTTTGGTAAACCGCATACTAAAATTTTATAATTTCTGTAAAATAAGGCATTTTAGACCAAACACGATAGTTTCGAAACCATTATCTTGATCTCCCACTTCAATTTCGAAATATAGATTATAAAGTTTTTTGATGTAATTTGATATTTTTCGCTTATAAACCACATCCACAAATATAACAAAAAAATTATCTGGATTGTTTTTACAAGTTCTTCTAGGCATTTTCATTTATTTAAGTATTATATATAGCTGAAAATAAAAAATATATATATTTAAAATAAGTAATTTTGAAACTTACGTGTAAGTCAAATTTACATAAAAATATAAAAATTTCAATCACGATTTACGAAAAATTGAGAACTGATAGGCAAAAATGAGCGTCATTTTTGTAATCTATGCAAAAAATTACCTTAGAAACAGTGCTTCTCTGTTCAGTAATTTTTTTATTGTTGGTCAGTGTAATTTTTTGGATACGGTCACAGCACTGTGACTTGTCAGCGTTCACGATGGTTGGAAAAGGGAAGGGACGCAATGAAAGACAGAGCATGTGTTTCATGCAGTGGATGATTAATTATGGGTGAAATGGCACTTTGGTAAGTGAGAATCGTTTGCTTATATGGAAACGATTTATGCACATTTCACGAAATACACAACTTCTTATTGCTCTTTCCATGAATTGTTAAAATACTGCCTTTTGACAGCTCATACGTGGACATGGAATGAGCAATAGAAGTTGCATTTTTCGTGAATTGTGTGATTTCACTATCTGCACATAAATCGTTTACACAGGGCGTGTGGTAGATTTTCTCTGTATGAAGCAAGCCCCCTCCCCTCTCCCTTATGCCTCATTTACATATACGCAAAATCATTCGAGAACGACTCCTTTGAACGATTCTCACTTGCCAAAGTGCTGTTTTGCCATCACTAATCATCCGCTACGCGAAGCGCAAATTCTGTCTTTCATCGCTTCACTCCATTTTTCAACTATCGTGAGCACTGACAACTCATAGCGCCGTGACCATATCAATAGTGCTTTTTTAAAAACCAACATACAGATATGGATCAGAAAATACTGAAGTTTTGACATGGTAGCTTATAAATGTTAATGTGAACCTAGCTAGCTGCGCAGCATGCATCCACTCAATAGTCAAATTCCACCCAAACTTGCTGAAATGTTGGTTGAATTATTAATAATAAAAAAAAATATTTTTATTTAAGTACTTTTTATAATACAGTTTCGTACAAAATTTATGTTATTGTAAATAAAAGGAAAATTATGATTTGTTTATCAAAGTTAAAATAAGAACATCAACAGTAGGAGATGTTTTGGAATGAGTAACAATAGAGTCTCATGAGCCTGTGACATGATAAAGTTATGTTTCTTGATTATTGTTTTATTATTCTGCTCTTCCTCTCTCTTGATAAGCATGTATACCTGATTGTAATTCTTTTTCCATATTGTGAAGTTTATATATACAGGGTGATTCAGTCAATTTCTGCCCATTTCACTCGAATGATGTGCATTAGGGATAAACAATTGAAAGAATATGAGCGCCATATCGAATTTCTAAATAGTTGGAGTTTGTATTTTTGCAACGGCGCTGCATGAAAATCGTATTGTTGAAAAATGGCGCCCGCTTTCTCAACAGAGCAGAAATGCAAGGTTGTCGAATGGTATTTCGAGACAAAATCACCTGTAACCGTGCAAAGAAAGTTCCGGAAGGAGTATAAGTGTCGAGACGCACCAGGCGGGCAAGCAATCATGGATTTTGTCAAGCAATTTCGTGCCCTGGATGTGTTAAAGGCAAGAAAAAAGGCAGGAGCGAAGCTCGTGTTCGAACAGCCGAAGTTGTCGAAAATGTTCGCACAAGGTTGGTCGATTCCCCTACCAAAAAATCTGTTCGCTGCCTATCCATTGATGAAGGGCTGTCGTATACCACGACGTGGCGAATTTTGAGAAAGGATTTACACCTGTTCCCGTATAAGATCCATGTTTATCAGGAGTTAACAGACACTGGAAGACAGAAGCGACAACAATTTGCGATAGAGTTTGGAGCAGAAATGGAAGCCAATCAGGACATTGTGGACAACCTGTGGGTGTCAGATGAGGCCTTCTTCCATCTGTCAGGTGACGTTAATAAACACAACGTTCGTTTTTGGGTTCCCAGCACCCTCACGAGATCCATAAGTCACCTCTTCATCCACGAAAGGTTATGGCTTGGTGCGCGATTTCCAAAAGAGGCATCATTGGTCCGTTTTTTTTTTTGAGGGCACCGTAACGTCACAGGCTTACCTTAACATGTTGGAAACCTTCTTCTTCCCCGAGCTGCGAAGGAGGCGTACACCACTTCGACATTAATGGTTTCAACAGGATGGGGCTAGGCCTCACACCACTAATGAAGTGCTAGACTTTCTCAATCAGAAATTCGGAAATTGTGTCAAATAGGTTTCCAGATCGATTCGGGGGTGGCTTTCTTTGGCCCCCTACGAGTCCTGACCTAAACCCATGTGATTTTTATCTCTGGGGGTTCCTTAAAGACAGTGTGTTCACTACAGCACCAAGAACCCTAGACCAGCTGCGACAAAGCATCGTCGACTGCTGCACCCTTGTGGATGCAGAAATCCTGGATAGAGTTATGAACAACTTCACCATTCGGCTACAAGCAGTTCAAAACGTTCGCGGTGGCCACATTGAGCATATCATCAAGACTTTTCCACGGGAATAAAAACTCCGAACTGCCTAAAATATCTTACTGAAATGCTAAGTTTGTAAACATTAATGGGTCAATAAATCATAGTACTGAAATGGTCAGAAATTGACTGAATCACTCTGTATGTGTTGTTTAATTAGAAAGCAATTGTTGCTATATTATGTATCTTATAGATAAATTAAATGGAGACATTTCTTTGTTTATACACAAATAGACTGGTACATTTCCTTCTTCAACTGGAATCATCTCATAGGCAGTTATGGGCAGTAAGCAAAATGGAATGTTAAAATACTTATCCTTAACACTGCTATTTTTTTGGAAACAAACTATTCATACTCCAACATGAAGCTTGTCTGGTATCACTTCATTTATTGCAGCTGTGATTCAATGTTTGAGCTTGTCCAGATTTGCTGATAGGGGAGGCACATAAATACGATTCTTAACAAAGCCCCATTAAAAAAAAAAACACTATCAGCTCAGGGAAACAAGATGGCCATGATTATAATTGGGTCACCATCTCAACATAAACTGATGCTCACTACACCTTATGGATGCATCTGGGAGACTTCTAGCTGCAGTGAAACAAACTTGATGATCCCCTCTTTCCCATAGAATACAGATTGTTTACTTGCGATCAATGGTTATGGAGCTATAGCATTTTGTAATTGGATGAAGATTTTTGATACATTCTGTAATAAATTAGAACTGAAGCTATTGCTCCTAACATAGGTAAAGATATCAAGTGAAAATACTGTGACGAGTGGATACTTATGGTTTAAATCCAAGTAGCAGAGTTTTTTTCATATTCAGAGCATTGACTCCCATTCTAATAAACAGGGTGAACATAAAGTCTTTACCTGATAAGGAAAATTAATAAAAGAAAAACTGTCAGATTAATAAATAGTATTTTTTTTTTATTCTGATCTTCATCTCAAAAGTTTTTCTTCACATTGTTAGTACACTTCAACATGTGCACCATCTGTAGTTCTGAGAACTTCTGGATGATATTCAATTTCTTGCTATGTACTGCCAGCATGTCTTCTGTTACAGTCAATATTGCATTCATTATTCTGGGCTTTAATGTTAGGGATGGATCTTCTGGAATTATTATTTTTATCGCCACTGTTTATACACTTCGTATATTTTTAGCCACCAGTTTTGCCAACTCAAAAAATTTCCCCCCACTAAAACCAAGCAAAAAAATCATCTGAATTCAGTTGTACTAAAGAATAATCCGCTAAATGCAGCGGTATTTTTTTTTTTAATTTTAGGATAAAAATCCACTAAATTTAATGAAATATCTGCAAAGTGGTAACACTGAGGCTAACTAATCACGTGTCAATCGCCCTACTTCGGATAATGACGTAACCTTTTACGCCAAACACGGTACTTGATAAATAGGAAAAAGTTGTGTATGATATTTATCAAATTACCCGTCCAGTGACTTCCAAAGATAAATCGGTGCACCATATTCCCACCCAATAAATAATGTAAGGACCTTAGGAGTAATTCAAGAATAGCCCCAGCTGAGAATTGTGATTAGGGAAGATTATGGTGAAAATAAGATTTTTTTTTATTTTTTATTTTTTTTCTCGACTTTTGCTACTTCTAAATAAAAATTGCCACTTCGATTTTTTTGGGGCCATTGGTGAAAGTGACGATCAGCAGTGCAATCCCTGAATGTGTTTACATCAGAAAAAAAATCTAAGGGTGTTATGTCTGGAGAATGTTAGGGCCATGCTATATATACATCGGTTGGGAAATATTGAATTGAATTCACGAACTGATGATGTTCAATGTGGCGGGGCACAGTTCTGTTGATAAATTACATACTTCTTGTATGTTTTTGGCTGAAAATAAAGAATCTGTAATTATTTTTTGTTTATCATGCACCATTTTCAAAAAAAAATCCACAGTTTAGCTTTTTACGTATCTATGTTGTAACACATATAGAAGCGCTATGCGACCAGTTCCTCAATCTGAAGATCTTCCTATACCTGCAGCTTCAGATAAATATACTGTTTATTCCGAGGAAGATACCTCCGATGACCCAAACCTCCTGAATTTCAGTCACCTACATCTATGACATGTTCATATCATGAAACCACACAAGCAGAGCTTAACGATGGAATAGAAGTATGCTATACTCTTTTTCATCTCTACCTTTCGTCTAGTTACCCTCAGGCAATAACCATTTTGCAGCGATAATACAGTGATAATACTAGAAGATTATCGGGTAACTTCAAAACCTGAACAAAAGATTTTGTACATTCGCAAAAAGTGAGAGAGATGTTTTCGTTTATTGTTTTTTTACATCGTGTTTTTTGAAATTTTTGAAATAATACATAAAAAATTTGTCAAGTTAATTTTGAAAGTAAAATAAATATAAAAACTTGCCGAGTTAATCTTAAAAATCAAATAAAATCTTTTGCAGAGTTAATTTTAAAAATCAAATATAAAAGTTTGTCGATGTAATTTAAGAAATAAATTATAAATTATTTTCTGATTTTAATTTGAAAAAAATAAAATATAAATCACGACTTGAATTAAAATAAAGTGCAAACAGTTCGTCAATAAATTATTAAAAATTTATACTCTTAAAATAGTATTTATTTATTTATTTATTTATTTATTTATTTATTTATTTATTTGTATTTTAATACATAATGCATATTAACACAAAATAGCAACACTATTTATAATAATAATACGAAAGCATCTTTCACTTTTCGCGAATGTACAAAATCTCTTGTTCAGGTTTTGAAGTTACCCGATAATCCTCTAGTATTATCACTGTATTATCGCTGCAAAGTGGTTATTGCCTGAGGGTAACTAGACGAAAGGTAGAGATGAAAAAGAGTATAGCTGAATATTGCTGGTCCATTATCAGGAACACACCAATAGATGCCTACAAGAGGAAACGGCCAAAAAAAATCATTTTGGTGTTTGTGTTTTCTGTTGCATTTCTCTGAGAAGTGGGTTTCCTACAAAAACGGTACATGTTGGACCATTTTGGTTTTGATATATGAATCAAGCACCTTTTGTTGATACAGAATCACATAGTTTCATCTGAAGGACAGAAAAAAAGTTCAAATTTGTTATACAGTGTTACCCATGGTTGGTACTCTGTAGATTTAAAAAAAAAAAAAACTTTTATAAAAACTTTTAAAAACTTTTACATTTAAAAACTTTCTGATGGAGATCATAGTACAAAAACCGTATATATCTATCTGACGTAGATTATTTTTTTTATTATTAATTTTCTGAGTACACTATTTCATAAATGATATCACATCAAACCAGAATGACTAAAAATGAACAACTTGATGTGTTTTGCTCTAAAAAGGAATCTGAACCAGTTCTGTACATTATCTGAATAAGTGAAAATAAATTTCTGAAAATTGCAAAGGCCTTTTGAAATCACCCTGTATATTTCAGAACAATGTATTTCCAGACTTGCATTATGGGACTATTTTTATTATTGTATTAGGAACCCCATCGTTGAACCACCCTTTATATCCTATCTCTTAACATGAAGTTTGAAGTCTGTTATCCCCCATACAATTTCAAAATGAGTGGGGATGCAACAAATCTCTTGCAGGCAACATATAGAAGTTAGGTAGGAGCTAAGCAAAGGTGGTGTCAAATTTGACCTTTGACCTCGAATTTTGCACCTTGCAATTTGCAACTTTGTAACCCTTACATATAGAGGAAAAATTTATAATATTTGATTTTTTTCCTTTGGGGATACATCAAGGAGAAGATGTATGCCACTGAACCAGCATCAATAAATGATTGGAAACAATGAATTCAGCAAGCTTGAATAAAGCCCATCATGATGTTAATGTGATGGGTTCTGTGAAATACCATGCACAGTTATGCTTTGCTGCAGAAGGACATCACATTGAGCACTTCATTCATTGACAAAACTCGATGAAATGAGCTTGAGGACTTGAGCACTGAAATTTCATTCTATTGTAGAGGGTTTATATTTACGTTTTTATTTACGTTTTTTTGTTAAAATCAGCGTTTTGTGCTCTACCACTGTACAATTAGAAATTTTTCTTTACCTAAAATGGTTGGTAAAATTGTATATACTTCCTATATGTTGCTTGCAACAGATTTGTTGCATATCCACTCATTTTGAAATTGTATGGGGGGGGGGGGGGGCCCTAACAATTTTTTGACTCATTGTATATTTAATTTTTAATTGCTAAAAAGTTTTGGGGGTACTTATAAAAGTGAATGTGGAAATTTTATTTTCAGACTTTTAAATGCCAAAGGACTTTACAATTTAGGAGTTAATGTTCTTATGGTAGAGTATCGAGGTTATGGATTCAGTGATGGCTCTCCATCAGAAGAAGGTAAACAATTTTTTTAATTGTTTTATTTTAACTTAAAGTAATTTAACAATAATGATTTTGATTGTAAGGCTATAGACACGAGAGATTTTTCCCACAGGAACGATCACGAAAAAAAAAAAATGAAACATGTTAATTTGAGCAAAGGTGGGCACATGCCCTGGGATTTCCTGCAGACAAAATTTTTCTTCTGCAGATTCCAGATTGCCCCAAATTGAATGGGTTTCTACTCATTTTTAAATAAGTTTTTCCTGTAGCTTATGGTCAAATGTAGCAGTTTTTCCTGGAGGCAATGGTTGATATGTTTCCTCAGTTTTTTGGTCCCGTTTCCCCCCCCCCCCCCTCCACAGAACAGGAAAAAATGGGTATGCAATAACTGGACAATTGACAGCTGGGCAAGAGTCAGGGGGGCTACAGTTAACAGGGTGATGGATACGTGGGCGACAAAAACTTAGTGATTCTCTATGGACAAACATAAAAAATTTTTAACATTACGAATATTGAACTCCATACAGAGCGAAGTTTTATTAATCTTTAAATCTGATCAATGTAGTACATGTATTAATATCCAAATAGTCTGGTAATATGGCAGATATCTTAAAGCTGTCACATAAGTGAGACCTGGTGAGTATGGTTTATAGGTAATAGGGGGGGGGGGGGGGGGAATTCTTTGCCACACACTAATTTGACTTTGACTCTCAAATTTAAGGTCATCCATTTGCTAACTCGAAAACTACAGTATTAAAGATAGAGAAAAATTTCCAGTTGCTACCCTGTAGAGCAGCACCACATTAGTCTAAAAACAGTTTTTAATCACACCCTTCCCGTTGAAAGATTTTGAGAAAATGGGTGAGAAAACATCACTCTGGGTCAGATTGGGCTGGCTAGGTTGGCTGAGGTTTCTAACACATTTGAATTGCAGTGAAACACACCGTTAGGAAGGCTCATTAAGTGATTGATCTTGAGTGACTCTTCCTCGCCCATTTTCTCAAAATCTTTCAAGGGGAAGGATGTGATTAAAAATTGTTTTTAGACTAATGTGGTGTTGCCTGGTATTTTGAGAAAGAATGAGTCACCACACTGGTTCCAAAAAAGTTACCTCTTTTGTTACATTAACAAAATTGGCGGGAAATGCGGCCCGTGACAACAAGCTTTGTTACATTAACAAAATTTCCATTAATGTGAACCCTAGGCTTAGGCGAAACACACAAAAAAAATTCCCGTCGTAATAAAACAATAAAAATGGGCACATAACAGTAAGATACATTTGATTTCATATATGCATCAGGTTTTACGTTGTAACAATGCTTACATAATAAACTTCATGACTTTTCAAATCCATTTAATTGTTTATAAAATGGTACACAAGGCCTTTTTATTTATTTCCATTTCCGTTTGGAATGTTACAAATTTATTAAGTTATTTGTAAAGACTGAAAGAAATTTCCATGGAAGAAGAGAATGGGTAAGTGTTGCCTTTCTGGGAGGATAATTGTGTAATAGGCATATGTAGATGACCTATTGAGTTGAATAAAATAAAAAATTGGAATAAACTTATGTGGATGTAATAATGTAAAGCAAGAAAGGGGGTCTTATAGACAATTCGATGAAGGGGTCGTGTTTACTGAAATAATAAAATGAAAAATAGATAAACGAAAATAGAATGTGAGGAATTAAAGACTGGATTGAAAAAAAAAATTTGTTGATGTTTGACACTACTATGTAGATAATATTGAACATGAACAATTATTTATCATAACTAAAGACGTATTAAATGTATTAAAATATACATTTTAAAACTGCAGATGTAATAAATTGTTTTCTATTATATTGATCCGATTTAAATACAGCAGAGACCCGTTATGTCACGAATTATAGGAGCCAACGTTTTGCCACCTGCGACATAATGAGTTGCAGTATACAGAGTTTGCTGTTCCGTGATCTTCAATAGGACTATGTTCAAATGACGTTATTGCAATCGTCTTATTTTTATAGGCTTAATCACTAAGCTTTAAAAATATTTTATCAATAATCATTCACTTAATTTTGATAATTTTCAATTAATTTAATCCTTATTGATGAAAAATAGGAAAGAAAATTCCCTGGGTACTGCTCCAACCAGCCCTAAGGACATGTAGATAGCGTAATGCTTCCATGTCCACAGTGGCGCAGTTGGTTGGCGCATTTGCACGGTGAGCAGAAGGTTCCTGGTTCACTCACAAGTAAATAAATAAATATAGACTGTCATCCCCAGTCTATATTTATCCAAGTAGGTCATCTCCAGTCTATGTTTATTTATTTACTTGTGAGTTCATCAAACTTTCTGATGGTTTGGATAGGAGAAATTCTCAATATGCGAGCCGGGTGCCCGCCTCCCATTGGGCTTTCAACCTTTGACAACTTGGTTGTCTTTAAGACACCTTGTGACAGCATGGCTGTCCGGCTGTCTTCGATAGCCCAACTGGTAGAGGCATCGGCCGTGATAGTCGAGGTTCCTGGATCGAACCCAGATCGCAGAATTTTTCTTTCCATTTTTCGATAGAAAAATTAATACATTTTGGTGAACTTGTTTTGTTTTCTGATGAAGCACAGTTCACCAAGGATGCTCTCTTCAGTTGCCACAACCACCTTGTGTGGAACGACACAAACACTTTGAACAACTGCTCTAACTGTTGTGTTGGTAAATAAATTGTTCTCGCAAAACTGGTATAAAGAAAAGTTGTTTGTTTCGACTATCCCTACTACCTCTCCAAGTTTGGCAATGGAATTAATTTTCACGCTGTGTAGTACGGATCCGCTCGAATGCAGTCGACGGAAGCCACGATTTCACGCTAGCATTAAGTCTAGCCATGGTTGATCCGGTTCACCCCTACCCCCTGCCCGCCGATCGAAATTTCGCGTCTGCGATGTAAGATCCGCTTTGGAGCTGGTCTGTACTGATTTTTATAATTTCAATTGAATGTAAAAAATACAGTGTATTTGCATGTAGTTCGGAATAAAGAGAAAAAGAGATGCAGTTTCAGTATAACATTTTGTCCAGTTGCATTTTGTCCTACACCCTTAGATTCTGTACTGTACCTTCAATTGGCACAAAGTTAAAATGTACACGTCCAGTTGAAATAACATGTATTTTTATTCATTTCATATACAGTCTAAAAGAGATGAATCTGCTGAAATCGCACAAATGCGGTTGACAAGAGCTGCGATTTTATATGCACATGTACAGTTTCCTTTCGTTTATTTTTACTTATTAAAAAGTTAATTGAAGATATAGTATTGAATGTAGAAGCTATTCAGTCTAAAAGAGATAAATTAACTGAAATCAAGAGCACATAAGGAACGCAGTTGTCAAGAACCACGATTTCATCCATCCTGAATAGCGTTCCCTAATTTTCTCGGCTGACATCGATTAGCTCTGCCGCGTTCATGCTTTGAATTTATTATTCTAACATATCTAATTGATAAGTAAATTATTTTTTCAGGAATTCACACAGGAAATATCTTTTAAAGTCCCGTAACGACAATAAAGAGCCGCCGGCTATGCTGACATTAATATGGCTGCCCGTTAGCTGGCATTCACCGGCATGGAACCTTCATAATGTTTTCCTGCGTGAATTTCTTAAAATGTAATTTTTATAATATGATAAATCATTTACTTATCAAGCAAACATGTTGGAATCATAAATTCAGAGCGTGAATGCAACGAAGCTGATTGATGTCGGCCAAGGAAATTGGGGAATGCTACTCAGCCGCCGAAAATTAAGCCAAAACCGCGTTGGAGCAGATTTTGCGCTCCAGCAGACAGTGTTCGACCGGATTCGTACTGTACTTTTAAATAAAATTTGTTGATATGACGGGACATTAATGTCTGTCCGAGTTTACCAGATTTTTAATTAACGTATATACTCGTGCATAAGCCGACCCCCGATTTTGACCCCAAAAAGTGGAAAAACACCATGACTCGAGCATCGGCCATAAGTTTTACATTAGATACTGGCCATGAGTTTTCATTAAACAAAGTGTTTGGCTATGGATGACTGATTGCTTCTACCAAATCGTGTGTGTCTCATGTGTTCTTTGAATCTTGTTTCGATATTACGTGAAGTCTGTCCTTTGTACATCATGGGGCATTGGGAACATCTGGCCCATGGGAACTTATTGAGTCAATAAACAAGAAGCACCTTCTGGACGCCTTCGAAAGCTTAGCTATTCAGAAAACAGATAAAAAATTATTACTCAACTTAGATATGGGCCCTATTGGCGAGTCACCATTGATCTTTTTGTCTTGATTGGCTTCTGTCCGTTATAAATATTCAGCTTGTTCTATTTCAAGTCAGTTCTCTCAAATTCTCTCGAGGTGTTCCTTGTCTGCTGAATGATGAAAGCAAAGCTTTCGAAAAGCGCTTGCAGATTCAGGTTTTATTTTTTCATTTTTTTCCTTTCTTTTTCTTTTTATGTTTTTTCATTTCCTGCTTCGTTGTGGAAAACGAGTTTTATTTTATTCTTAAGTTATACATCGTCATTATCCACATTAGATTTTTAGACAATTTAAACATTCATTTCATTCTCACATGTTTCTTCACGTGCTTCTTCATTCTAGTCACAGGCTCCACTTAATTGTTGTTCACCCTTCTACAGATTGCGAAGTAATTCTGCTAGATGTCTTCTCTTAGCTTGGTGCTTATCAATTGGCAACCACCACATTCATAAACATGGGTGCTGGTGGGGGAATTAACTGGCAGAAAGGTGCCTGGCATATGCGATTGAACATAGATGTCAGGTTTTTGTTTAAAAAAAAAAAAACAAAAAAAAACTCTATACATGTAGAAAGTTTGAATTAATTTTTCTTTTAGTTCTTACTGTTTATCAGTAATCGAAAATCATCGCTAGATTGTGTTATGAATGTGAATTTCCCCCCTATGGCAACCATGTTTCTGAATCTGGCAGTTGCCAATAGACTTTTTTAGCTTCCATTTTATGTTGTTTTTTTTGGGGGGGGGGAATTGCTTCTTCAGTTCGTTTACAAGCTCTATATGCTCTCATGCGTTCTACACTTGTTTTTTGGGGCGAACTCTCGTTTGATTCACATAACTACAATCATAAAAATAATAAGAATAATAAGCTCTGCATTTGAACTATCTATGATGATGCAGTAACAATGTATTACAATTCAATGTGAAGGCATTCTCTCTCGGTGGTCACACTCCACCTCTGATATTAACAATCAGTGTTTTCCGTTTGTTGGAAACAATGAAGGTTGGATTGTTGGAACTACATCACTTCTGTAACGCGAAAAACGTTTCATTCTAAGCATTTCACAGCCCAAGTCGTTGTCGCGGCATAAGAAATTTCAATTCAAAAACTGACATTTCATGTTATATCCTTTGTCAAAGTAAAGAAGATAATAGATAGGACTCCTTTACTTTGATAAAGGATAGCCTCTATCCAAAATGTCAGTTTTTTCAAAGTCTTAATTTTGTCTATTAAAGTTATTGGATATTTGTTTTTTAATAGGTTCAGTTTAAGTTTTTTTAAATTTGTAGGAATATATTTTGGGGATGTAAGATTTTTTATTCTTTGTAAATATTGTTTAATAGTGTTAATTTTTTGGTGTGTGGGTTGTTGTGATAACTTTAATAGACAAAATTTTAATAGATGCGTTTACAAACAATACAACAAAAACTATACCAATTCTACAAGAACAACAAAAAAGATATTCAATACAATACAATAATAAATTTTTCCACAAACAGAAAAAAATATTAGAACAAATACCAAACATAAAAATCATACCAAAAATAACAAATAACATTACTAAAACATTAATAACCACCACCAACCTAAAAACAACAATCAATCAAAATAATAACACAAATATCAATTTCAAAGAAATATGTCAAAATAATAAAGAAAAATGGAACACTAGAAATATAATTTATCAAATACCATGTAAAACTTGTGAACATATCTACACAGGTCAAACTAAACGACAATTGGAAATAAGATTAAAAGAACATGAAAGAGCACTTCGCCACAAAGACAAAAACAACCATTTAGTAAATCATTGTATCAAAGAAAACCACACACCAGATTGGAATAACACAAAAATCATTGGAAAAGAAGAAAATTATAAAAAAAAGATTAATTAAAGAAACAATAAATATCATTACAAATAACAAAAATTTAGCCAAACCATCAATAGAAATAAACAATAAATGGACACTACTTTTTAACAACAATCACCCTAATATACAATAGCCAATCATAACCAACAATTACAATCAACTTAGCTTCATCACCTTTATATCAATTGTTAAATTCTTATTTCAACTGTTTTCAACATTCAAATATTTAATCAACTGATGATGAGAAAAAAATTCTCGAAAACGTTTTTATATGAAATTTATCCCAAAAATTTGGATCAACCCTTCAAAATTTCATCTGTACTTCAAGATTATCGTTTTCCCCTATCAACATTATCTGCACAAGAACTTCATCTACATCCTCAATAGACTGGTTTTATTTCTACCATCAACAACATCTTCAATAGACTACATCCTTGAGTTTTCTTTCATCTCCCAAGTTTCTTCAAGATTGGTGACTTTAATTTTAATTTTTGTTTTTATTATTTCACGATTTTCCCCATTATAAGGAGACTAAACTCATTTTAAATTTATTTTAGTATAGGCCTACGAACAAAACGATTTGAAGATCATGTTTTTATTCGAAGAAATATTTTTAAGAAATACAGTATTGTTTTGAAATATCTTATTCATCACTATTTTAAATACTGTGTACATGTAATGTATTATGTGGGAATTTAAATCAATAAACGGTAGTATAACACACTGTGTAAGAATAAATTTATTCTTACACAGCGGTATAACGATAGCATTCCGGTAGTCCCACGTGAGAATGGCGCAAGGTTTTGTTACACTCGTAATTCTTCAAAAAATACGGTGTGTAAAATTCAATTATTTTAATATGTGCAATACAGTACTATAAAATTCGAATTAAGTCTACGATGTTTAATATTAAACAGAAGGAAAAACTTAGAGAATTGCATTAAAATGGACCTATTTTAGTCGCATGAAATAGAACTATTTTATTTGTGTAATGTTACGAAGGATGCAAACGAGACTCTCAGTGCATGGCCTCCGTAGTTAGAGGAGGCCATGCTCAATGTAACGCTTTTATTGTAATTATGTTAAACCCGGTAGATGTAAATTAGTTTAAATATCTGAAAACAAGAACCATTAAAAAATAAAAACTTTGTCATGTTCAGTTTATTTACTGAAATTATGCACACAGATTATTATTTATAGCGGCAAAGACTTAACAGTGAAAACTACAACTTCCGTTTTTAATCATGATTTCCGGTAAGGATGAAGCATTTCTGTTATACTACAGATTATTTCACAATCCTAATACTACTGCACATTTAAAATGCTAATGTTGATTGATATTTGCCGTAATTACGGATAAAACATTAAAAAAATGTATATTCTCGGTTTAAAATAAGCTATTTTTCATTTATTCTCAAAAAATTTGCAATCTCTATTTAACGAAGTTTTCATTATAACGAAGTAAACCGATGGTCCCTTGAACTTCATTATAATGGGATTTGACTGTAATTGGTGGTGAAGAGGCTTCGCGTGAAGTGACAATCATCCAAAATTGGTTAAGTTAAGAAGAAACGACTTTAACTTAATCCTTTAAATCTGAATTTGCTGTTGTAATAAATGGAATAGAAATATAATAAAATTATACATGCATATTCATTATTTAAGACTTCCATTCAAATGAAAAGACAACAAAACCTCTTGTTCACGAAGAATTTTTATTCGACGTATATGTATTTTGGTCACCTTGAGACCATTATTCAAGCGTATAAGAATCCAAACACTCTGAGAAATTTATTGGGGAACCCAAAGGACAAAATCCTACTGCTGTTACAGTTCGGAATCTATGAGATTGCATGTAGTCATTGCCCCAAACTCTCCACATACAAACAAGATTCAAGGAGCACATAGTCCACGCTCGTATCGGCTGGCCTGAGAGATCTGCCGTCGATGTATTGTTAAAGGACTGCAGTCTTCTTAGACCAGTAAGGAATAGAATGTTTTGGAAGCCTATGAAACAGTAGAGATTGGGAAGAAGGATCCTACACAACTTTTGAACAATGATCCAGGCCCCCTCGGTGATTCTACTCTGAAGATGAATTTCTTGTTGAAATACATACTGTATTTATCACTTAAAAATTATAGATTTAACAAATTATGAAATACAAAACTTTGGATTTGTTTTTAGGCTGGGGGAACAGTTTATTTAAAATTCATTGATCTTGTCATCAGTCTACTAGCAGATCTGTTTACATACATTTAAAGTTACATATTAAGGCCCAGATTCATAAACGTGTGGTTAGCGAATTATCGACAACATTTCGTCATCATGGCATCTAACAATGTTTATTGATATTTACAAAACCTGTTGCAAACAAAAACGTCGTTAATTAGTGTTGTTATATAAAGACGCCTTAGAGCTGGTGTTATGGCATTGTTACAGAACTGTTTAAAATGGTGGAAGGCTTGCACACAACAAAGAAAAACCCCGTATCCTAGTGTTTCAATTATCATGACGCAGCATTGCTGAAATATGAGTAATTGGACATATTCGATACTGTAGATTTTCTAAGGATGTGATTTTTCAATTGAACAAGAGGCTCACTCAACGTGTAAATGGAAGAGCAAATTGGCAAACTTGTTCAATCGTTCCCCCACCCCACCCCCCCAAAAGGTATTAAGTTTTGAATAAAATTATTTATATAAAAAGCTTATTTATTGGCATTTGATATTTTCATAAAAATAATTTTAATTTTTGAGCCCTTGATATTTTCTAGAAATAATTCTTTTATTATTTTTTTCATAGTCAAGTGCAATTCCGAAGAAGTAAATTGTTGCTTTTACTTTCGACCTTTCTTCACTTTCCTTACTTCTGCTGTAGTCAGGGTTCTTATTGGCTGTTTTGAAGTAAACGCAGACATCATTTTCTTACTCTCGAAATCAGGCTACTATTTTCTTGTCGTTGTGTTTAAGAAAGCTACCGAACGTATTGTGAATTGCATTTAAGAAAAATCGTAAAACTGATATACAGTATTTACCAACATTCTTACTATACGATGTCATTAATAAAGACATTTTAGTGAATCCGGGCCTAAGTTTGTAGCTTGATTACCCAGAATACCATATTTACCGGAATATAACATGAGCTTGAATCTAATACAACCTCTAGTTTTTGGAGAAAAAGAATTTCTATAAGGAAAAAAAGATTTCATAACTTATAATATTGTTATTTACATTAATTGGAGGGGAAAAAACTCTTTGTTATACAGTCGAACGAGAATAACTCAAACTCGAATAACTAAAATTCCCAATTAACTCAAATGATATTCTCATCCCCCAGAGCATTTCATTCAACAGAAAATTCACTCATTAACTCAAACAAATTTTTTAATAAATCCCGGATAACTCAAAGAAATTTTGATTTTAGTGAATAGGTATTCCTAAATTTAAGCAAAACCTATCTTCAAAAAGAAAAACATGTTTTGCCTGTTGAAACTTTTTCATTCTTCAACTTTAATTTTTACATCCACATGACAAAGAAAATGATGCAGGAATCTTTCGTAGTCACTGGCAACCATTGTGAAAATCAAAAATTAGCGCTAATACAAAATTGCGAATCGAATTTTTTGATTGCAGTCGTTCAATGGGAGAATATTTAGATATAGTAATTGATGACGATTGTTTGTTAATTTTTAGAGAAAGTGTTCATGTTGACCATAAAGTTCATTGCATGAATGATCATAAACGAGTTTTTAGAAGCATCAGATGAAAAATAAATGGGCAAATATCACCAAGAGATGCCTTTCGAAAATTTTTACAAACCGGAAGTAGATTTCGGAAGCATGTCAAAACAGCATTGGAATTGATTTTGTATTGGAACGAACCGTATTTTACTGGGTCCGTACTATATTTGTATATAGATCACAGTAACACTAATCAAATTCATAAAAATATTGTGAGTATCATGTAATCTTTGTAGTGGTCATGTAGCTTCGTTTTTGACTTACTGGTTAACTCCAGAACCTGATAAGTCAAAATTTTTATGTCGTCTGCTGATGATTTGAGTTATCAGGGTTCGACTGTATTCAGATAAATGTGATAGTTGAAATAGTTTATTTAATACTGTTGACAATGTAAATATTTTTTTTTAATAATGTTGTTTTGCCAATCTTATTTTTATGTATGCATGTATTGTACTTTTTTAATCAAAGTGGTTTTTCTATCTTTTTTTTTTTTGTTTGTTCCAGGTCTTTATTTAGATGCCTATGCAGCTATGGAGTTTCTGTTGGCACGTCCAGATATCAATCATCATATGATAGTTGTTTTTGGACGTTCTCTAGGAGGTGCTGTAGCTGTCGAATTAGCAACTCACCCATTCTATAGTAACTACATTATAGCCCTTATTCTGGAAAATACATTCACATGTATTCCAGAAACTGCCCGTGTTTTATTCAATATTTGGTTGGTAAAATTGCTGCCAAATTGGTGTTATAAAAATCAGGTATGTATCGATCTAAGATATTTTATGAAATTAAGTGTAACATCAATTCACTGTTAGCAATTAAGGTACTTATACAGTGCGTCCCATAATCTTAAGTCCACCACTGATTCTGAACATATTTAACGGGAACATAATGTAGGAATGCTTATCTCAAAACTATGAATTCAGGAACTATTTTTAAGCAAAATAAACACATATTTATTTCAAAAATGCCACACAATAAATTAACAAGTGAACATTTGTATTGAAGGGTAGTAGTGGAATGTCCTATAATCTTAGGTCCACCCCTCCAAAGTCTTGGATGTAGCTCAGTGGATGCATTGAAATATTTGCATATTTGTTAGAAAACACATTATAGCCTTATCTCCATATTCCATCAAATGGCACATGGTAAGCCTCTGAATAAACATGAGAGAGGGAAAATTGAAGCACTCAAGAGTGAAGGATATTCTGGCTGCCAAATAGCTAAGAAACTAAAGCACTCTCACAATGTGGTCAACAATTATTTGAAGCTGGGATTTACGTACGGTAAAATGAAGTCATCTGGGTGTCCAAGTAAGATCACAGATCGTATGAAGAGGAACATCATAAAACAGGTTGCTTCAAATTCCAATATCAAAATCAACTGTTGGGAGGATTTTGAAATGAATCTGAACAATGTTTACAAGAAACGAAAACCATCATCATCTCTGAAATTGACACACAAGCAGAAAAGACTTGACTGAGCCAAAGAAAGAATTCAGTGGGCCGGTCAATGGAAGAACATAATTTTTTCCAACGAAAAAAAATTTAACTTAGATGGTCCAGATGGATTCCAATATTACTGGAGTGATATCCGAAAATCTCAGCAACAATGCTCCAAACGACAACAAGATGAAGGAAGCGTCATGATATGGGAAGCTTTCTGTGGTTGTGTTAAGTCCCCTGTTGTTTTCTTTACAGGTCGAATGAAAGCAACAGATATCAGAATATGCTGCAGGATAACTTCTGCCCATGATAGAAAAACTGAACACTTCTCAAGTAACATTTCAACAAGATAATGTACCTGTGCATACAGCTAAGACAACCTTTGAATGGTTTCTCTCCAATGGTGTGCCCATTCTTGACTGGCCAGCTCTATCGCCATATCTTAATCCCATAGAGAATATCTTGGGTTACCTAGCAGGAGCCGTTTACAAAGAAGGGAAACAATATTCTTCTATTGCGTGCCTGAAAACTGCAATCATTAAGGAATGGGATAACCTTCCTTCAAGAATACTGGAAAATTTGGTGTCATAAATGCCAAAACTGTTGTTTGATGTTGTTTTGAGTAAGGGTGGCAGGGTTACTTATTAATATTGCATTTCCTTCATTTATTTATGTATTTTGGAGGGGTGGACCTAAGTTTATGGGACATTCCAATACTACCCTTCAGTACTAATGTTCACTTGTTAATATATTGTGTGGTATTTTTGAAATAAATGTGTTAATTAGGAGCTTTAGCATAAAAGCTACTTATAAGAATGCGCCCTTGGTCTGTACGTTTATCCGGCCATCCGCCGTTTGCACGATAACTTGAAAATGGATTAACTTTTTCATATTCTGTTTTCAGGAATATGACCATCAAAATCTTAGCTCGGCCATATCAACTTTTCAGAATTTTTCGTTGACCCCTTCAAGTCGAATTCACGTGCTAAAACAGTGAGTGTAAAGAATACCAAGATAATGGCATGTCATATAACAATCGATTTGTCAAGAAGGAATACATTGTTACTTTCTGTTCATCTTTTAAGCATTATTGACATCGGCGTGTGCACGTGAAATCGCTTTGTTGATGCACAATTGCTCAAGTGCTCATAATCTAAATTATTAAGTAGCGAAAGAATGGAGCTACTTATTGGTTTTATAACGTCTTAACTGTGTACCCCTTCATAATTTCTACATTTTTTGAGGTAGAAGGTTAAAATTCAGAATGTAGCTTCCTATGGGCATGTCCATCTGCACTATTTAGTTTGGTTTTGATTGGTACACTGGGGTCGGAATTACGGGGGTGGGATTCAGAGAGGACAACATATCTATGTGCTATTTAGGTACGTAAAGGCGTGAAATTCAGTATCCAGATTCCTCTAAGCAAGATCTACATTACTATGAAGTTTAGGTCCAGGTGTTCCATTGGCGTCGGATTGGCGGGGGTGGCAGTCACTTGGTCTTTAGAACTATGGGAATATATGGCATGTGATATATCATACGTTCAGAAATGATGAGAAAGGAAAGAAAATACGAGCTTTTTTACATGTTTTACATATTACGTTCGAAAAAATTAATTTTTGATTAAAAAACTTGGGAAGAGGTTAAAAAGTGCTGGTAAAAGGGTAAAAATAGAGGTACCAAAAATAGATGACTGCCGGATCTGCTACTTGCCTTATCCTACTCGGGAGGCGTGGGGGGTTAATTTCTTTTTAATAAATGTATAAATGTATTTCTGCTTCTCTGCTAAAGCTCCTCCTTGGAATGTTTACAAGATTTTATTATCTGACAATAATGCAAAATTATGTTGTATTCATGTGAAACCAATATTTTTGGTATTGGCAGCATTTTACTCAGTTTTCCACTTTTTATGATCTGATAAGCAGTGATTGGTAATAGCAATAGTAAAATAAAGAGGGTTTTTTTTCCCTTCTTTTTTCTTTTTCTGTATATTCTTGCATGTTTTATTTCTCGCGACAAGTCAAAAATGGGGACTGCATTATACAAGGAGATAAAATTTTTACTGTTTTTTTTGGGCTCTGAAAGTGGAATTGCATTATACAAGATGCGTATTATAGTAGAATAAATACGGTATTTTTTTTAACTGTATACATGTACTAGCAAAACCCACGTGCAGTTATATATTTTGCTTAGAAAACAAAAATAAAAATAAGAAAACAATGAAAGCAGTCAACAATTAATATGTCGTGTTGTAAGATTAACTCCAAGTAAAGAAAAGATAATTAGCATTCATAGTTTTTAAAAAAATAAGAAGTTAAGAAAGTCATGGGGAATTTGTTTAAAAATTGACAAATATATCCGAACCCCATTTTATGAATCCAGTTAATATGAATTATAACTTGATGCATTTTTTTGCTCTGGTCCCAACCCTGCGACTTGATGAGCAGTACTGTGAGCGGAACCATACGAAATGTTCAGTACCTCTGCAATGTGTGACAGTGTGATTCGCCTATCCTCCCTAATCATTCCCTCCACCTGACAAATGTTCTGGTCGCTAGCAGATGTTGATGGTCTGCCACTTCGATGCTCATCAGTGATAGTCAGTCCTCCCATTATCAAACTCCCTACACCAACACCACACTTGTTTCCTCGATAACACATTGTTGTCATACACCTCCACAAGTTCCCGATGGATCTCGGCTGGTTTCTTCCCCTTCGCATGCAGAAACCTTATCACACGTCGCACTTCAACATTTGACCATGTTTCCAGTAGCTCTGCCGTCTTCGAACTGCGATTATCTGCAACTGCATCACCGTGCTGCTCTCTGGTGGTCACCAGGGATACTACCCATCAATACCTACAACACACAAAAACAAAAAGTTACTAGCATATAGTGGTTCATTTTTAGGGCACTTGGTACCTTACTTTTTTGATCCTGCCTTGTATGTAGTAAACGTCTTTTTAGAAACTGACTTCTACTTTCCAGATGATATTGTACAAAATAGATAATGAATTTAAATTGTGGCGCTATGACTTTTGTTCACCTTGCTTAAACATAATCTCTAAACTGAATAATGCTACAGTTTGTGGGATTCTTCTTTCCTCTTCTCTCTTAGCAAAACAAAGGATAGAGTACTCTGGATTTAAGATTCCTGTCCCACGCTTCTACATAAAACTAGTAAAATTGGTTGTGGTCGCAATTTTTTATGATTCAGTGTCGTATATATTTATTTTTTATTACCCACAAATGTACGAGGGTTGTACCAAAAGTAAGGTTCCCAATGAGCTACAGCCTCGAGGGAAGGTGCTAGGCTAAATCCGACAACAGTGCCGTGCGCAGTGGTTCCCGCACTCTCGAGCCCCACTCTCGAGCGATTCGCTACGGCGCTCAGTGTTCGCTTGGCAGCCGTCAGAGATGGAAGTGTTGATCGCCTCTCCCGCCAAGTGCGAGGTTCGAGCAGTAATCCGGTTTCTCCACGCAAGGAAGTTACCGCCCGTGGAGATTCATCGGCAACTGACTGAGGTTTATGGTGAAAAGTGCATGTCCGTTCAGCACGTCCGAAAATGGTGCAGGGCTTTTGCTGAGGGTCGCACGGAAGTTCACGATGAAGAACGGAGTGGAAGACCGCCGGTTTTGGATTCGATTGCCCAGAAGATCAACAGTGAGCTGCTGAAAGATCGGAGGGTCACTGTCCGTGAACTTGTTGAACGCATTCCTGAAGCTTCCCACGGCACAATTGAAAGAACTTTAACAGAAACGTTGGGGTATCGCAAGGTGTGTGCTCGCTGGGTCCCCCGGATGCTGACTGACGGACACAAGGAGCAACGCCTTGACTGTGCTCGCAAGTTTCTTCAACAAGGAGAGGTTGTTGGACTCTATCGTCACGGGAGATGAAACGTGGGTGTTTCATTACACCCCCGAAATAAAACAACAATCTCGTCAGTGGCGTCACTCTGGTTCACCGCCACCAAAGAAATTCAAACAAACGCAGTCGGCAGGAAAGGTTATGGCGACTGTGTTTTGGGATCGGAAGGGGGTACTCCTCATCGATTTCATGCAACCTGGGACGACAATAAACTCAGACAGATATTGTGAAACATTGACCAAACTCCGGCGAGCAATCCAGAATCGCCGGAGAGGACGACTGACGGAGGGAGTAGTGCTTCTTCACGACAACGCTCGACCCCACGTCGCTCGTCAAACACAGGAGCTTTTGAAGAAATTTGGGTGGACTGTTATGCCCCATCCCCCATACAGCCCGGACTCAGCCCCCAGCGATTATCACCTCTTCCCCAAGCTAAAGGAACACTTAGGTGGCAAACGCTTCAAGAGCGACGATGAAGTCCGAGCAGAGGTCACACGCTTCCTCAACGGATTGGCGGGAGACTTCTTCGACTTAGGAATACAAAAGCTGGAGCACCGTCTTCAAAAGTGTGTCGAAAAAAAATGGAGACTATGTTGAAAAATAGACAACAGTGTAAGCTTTTCAACGATGTATAAATTAATAACAATAAACAACGTTTTCTACTTGTAAAAAATATGGGAACCTTACTTTTGGTACAACCCTCGTATGTAGTGGGAAACTTACCTGTTAGTCTATTTGTATGCACCTTGTACGACCCTTGGGAGGCACATCAAAACTGTGTTCTTGTGAATCAATTAAATGATGACAACATATTAAATAAACAATCTCTTTATTAAGAAGTGAGGGAATTGATATATAAAACAAATAGGGATTAGAAAATATTTGAGCTTAGAAGGATTGAACCTCTAATTTGATTAAAAGTGATTGAAATAAATTATTTCTTAAAGGCACTTCTGGTACTAATTACTATCACTGAAATTAAAGGAAATAGTTCTTAGATTTAAATATCAGGTACTAATCTTCAGATCAAATATCTATATTTGTATTAAAAGTTAAGATAAATAGTCAGTTCTAAAATAAATGAGTGTTGCTTTCCCGTGCTATTTAGATGTTCAATTGTCTCAAAGTTCATCATGAAATTTCGGCGCCTTCTGAGCAAAGAGATAACAAAGTTATCTGAGATTGGGGGGGAGGTAGGTTATATTTTGCTTCGAGCACGGCAAATTAAGGTGGATATTTGATCTTTGCTGTCATTGCAGATAAAATAAAAATGTATCCATTTTCATGCTAACCTTTTCAAGAGACAACTGCTCTCTTCTTCAGGAACCACGTGATAAGTTGAAATAATGGTATAATAGAAAAACTTGAAAATGAGGAAATGAAAAATTTGAATAAATTTTGAATTTGGAGATTAAATTGTCCAATTAAAATAATGATTTAGAAATAGGGCGTAAAAAGTTCTTCATAGCATTAATAGTTTGCAGTGATACGTTGTGTTCTGCAATGACAACAAGTCATCTTAACGATGAAGGTATGGAATTGTCAGAGAAAACGGCTGTGGTTCCAGAATAAATCTCCATATTTGTCATTTGTTCTACAATGCTCAGCAATTTTTCAACTTTAATTTTCAGATTTAATTGTGTTGTGTTAAGAACATCAGTTTTTCAAATATTCAGAAATTGAGCACAACGTATCGTTGCAAATGATTAATGTTATTACTGTCTTGTGCTAATAAATTTTCAAAATTGTTCGTCATTCCTGCCCATTCTCTGTACACTAGGGTAGGCTTATATGAAGAACATCAACATGTAGCAGACATTTATTTAATGTTGACTTTGTGATGACGCATCTTTCAATGAACCTAAAAACAACAGACAGTGGCAAACAGTCAGAACACTCAAGCAAGTTAAACGCTGTACCGGTGCGAGATACAATACACATTGCTTAATAAAAATTGTTTATTTTAGTACCTTCTGTCTACCATATTCTTCTGCAACATAAATTCTTGAATTGCCCTGCATATTCAGGTATAACAGGCTGGAACAATGTTTCAACAGTTGAAGAGAGACTTTTCATTGCTTTCCGTGCTTTGTACGCTGGGAAATTTTGTAGGAATATTCTCTTTGATTTTTGCTTCTCTTCAGTTAGCTGGAAATCATTTTCTTGTAAAGTTGTTAAAGCAATAAATAAAACATTTGAGAGTGCAGATCACTTTTATTCTGCATACTGACAGAACATCACATTGAACTACAAAACAAAACTAAAATGATAATAAGAATAAGAAGAAAGTAACAAGCCAATGTCGAGGAAGCCCCTCAAAATGGTTGCCCCCCCGCTCCAATGTACTAGTTACATCTTTGGACAAACGAGCTAGTAGCTGCCAGGATCTGGTCGGGTGTAGTTGCTCGACTACAAGCTTGAATGGATGCAGAGAGCTCATCTCTGGCATATGCAAAACAGGATGAGTACATTTAAGAATACCGTAAATCTTCTACTATAAGTCAAAAATCGATGTTTATTTTGAACAAAAAATGAGTAAATAACAATACTTATTTCGATTTCACTACGCTTCAGTAATATTGACTTATAAGCAGCTGAAATCGCCGTTTTTCACGTTTTTTCGTTTTACCTTTTCCCAATTCCGCAATCGGAAAATTATAACGTCCCCAAGATGGCGGAGATCGGGAGGGCATCTATATAATTTTAAGTTATTTTATTTATTTTATATATATATTACTGTCCGCACGTCACGAGAAGACCGCTGATCAGTTGCAGATCAGTCTATAGTTATAAAGGGAGGAAAAGCGCTAAAATTAAGTTGTGCAAAAATGAGTTCTGGCCGTGTTTCCGAACAAATGAAAACGTTTGCATGGAGAGGTAGATACCTGAGAAACATGAAAAAAAATAACAGAAGAAAATCGTCCTATTGTTTACATCGATGAAACATGGATCGACTCAAATTTGGTTGTTTGTCCACCAACACTGAATAGATTCATCTGCAACTGCAGGGACACCATACGAACACATGAAGTAACTCAGCGGTCTTCTCGTGGCGCACGGACAGTACTTATAAAATTCTATGTTCAGACTCAGAAATAGTTCGTTCACATTTTCCATCACTGCATTATTGCCAACTTGAATATCTTAAGCTTAAATTTCATCTTTTTTTTTAATCGAATCAAACAAACGCTAATGCTTTAATAAAAACAGCTAATGCAGAGCATATAATTATTGTTTTTTGTTTATAAACAGTATTTTGTGAAATATATACTTCATAAATTACTATCAGGAATAAATGAACAAAATTGTGAAATATATTATTTCATAAACTCGTCATTTATTCTTGTTACTCGCGGTCGTGGCCATCTTGGGGACGTTACTTTATAGGTTTACCTATAAAAGTAATGAAGATGGCTATATAAATAATAAAATTACTAGCTAAATTACTATTTTAAATTACTACTTTGAGAAAGGTTTGAAATGAGGCACTTTTTCCATGGGCTCTCAGATATTCCGCGGACTTTCTGAGAAAATTTTTACAGGAAAGGTGTTTTTTTTTTATCCTGCGGATTATCTGGGAAGCGGACTATCCGCTTGAAATTACGGTACTTCACATCGTTCTCTTAACGATATTAAATGAGTAGTGACAATATATTCCTAGATTTATATTTATTGACGAATTTATCGATGAATTCACATCCCTATTTATTAAAAATTCACTCCGATTGCGATCGAGCGTGAGTGTTCATCGACAGTGGCGGATTGAACCACCGGGTCACCGGGAAAAAAAACCAGTGGGCCGGACGGATGCCTTTACTTTCTCGTGATTGAGGGCCGATTTTTCCCGGTACCTGCCCGATACGATTTAGGCTGCCAGTCTGCCTATGTTCATCGATCAACGTGAGCACTGCATCTAAAAACTTTCAAATCTGATCACTTTCGCCACTTTCGCTTCGCAATAATGGCCGACAGTGAAAGCGTACCCCACCTCGAAGTATGTTCCGAATGCGTTTATAGTTTCGTAATGAATCTGAAGGCACAAAACACGTCAGGATACACGTTTTTTTTTAGGATAAATCTTCCCTTTTAGGTGACAGCGACGCGCACTCGCTATGCTCCTGCTACACAATGGCCAACTCCCGCAGCCAGCTAATGATTGGCGCGCACACACCCACACTGGTATACTGAAAACGGGAAACAAAATTTGTCTTTAAGGAGAACGCCTGTTGGCGTATTTCTTTTCTGTTATTTAGCTAAAATTTCTTATAGGGGCGAAGGAGCTGAAGATAAAATTGTAGTTTTATATTTTTTATTTTTTTAAATTTTTTCTCTTAGGTTTCGAATTTTCTTTAAACTTTCGCTTTTCTCGTACGTAGATTTTTGCGTTTTAACGCTCGGGGCTGACTATCAGAAAGATTCACGAGCGCGTGCGCGGGGCTAAACGGTCACGAGAGCGCTTGAAAGGTGTTAGAAACACCAGTATTTTATTATATAATAATTTATTATTATTATTATTATTATTATTATTATTATTATAAGCAAGGGCACGGCGGAGTATATCTTCACTATGAGCAGAGTATGTTTCAAATTCGCCAAAGCGACGTGCAAGCTATACAGCAGGTTTTAAACTAACAGCCAAGATTGAAAAAGGCCTAAGAGCAATCGTGCAGCAGCGAGGCAGCTAGGACTCGACGAAAAAAGTATTCGGCGCTGGAGGAAATGTATGCAGAAATATATTATATGTACAAAATTAAAAATTTTTTCCCATTCAAATGCATATTACTTTTATTGAAGCATATAAGAAAACTGTTTTTAGATTACCGATTGCGTGTGTGGTGGGGAAAATCGGCCGCCGCAGTGTTACTGTCGGAGATTTTACATTTATGTTAAAGTTTTGCTGCTGCGGCGTATCAGCCGAAAATTATGGTATATTGGTATGTTAGTATGCATTATACAGTATATACAGGGTGGTCCATAAGTCTGTCCCCCCCTTTTATTTTTTGAACCGAAGCAGATATGTCAATTTTGATGAATCCAATGAATAGGAAGTTGTGGGTGGCCTATCCCATGGTGCACTTTTCATCATCCCAAATATGCAAATCTATGATGTGGTTGAAACATGTATTGTTGATTTGAGGTTGAAAGGTTAGTTAGATATTGGTGCATAATAAAATAACTCCAGGTCGGACCCATATGGTGTTCCACAAGATGCACTGAATGGTTATGCATACCTCATTCCATTCCTGCTTCCAATCCTCACGATCTCTACACAACAGAAGGCATGCTTGATGATGGACCTGTGTCAATGGCGATCTGAACAGAGGACTGTGCTTGTAAAAGGCATGCTTGATGATGGATCTCTGGCAATCTGCCACTCTCATTCAGATGTCTCCCGATGGACATTGCTCTTGCTAGAAATGGACACACACATTGCATGATCTGTGTGGATGTTGAAGTTGGATCTGCTATCGCACAGCTTCTGATGTGTATGTCCTCACAATCTATGATGCGGCACTGACCTCTCTCTACCGTGTCACAGTGCTCACTCCACAGTTCACATGACAAGTAATTCGTCGAGCAGACGAACCAGCCCAATATTGGCCCCTTTCAAACTGGCTCCAAATGATGATGCTGGCATTGCTGTTGATGGCCAGACATCTGTGATCACTCAGTACTGCCAATAGTCAATTGTGACGTGTGACATGTGGACACATGAATATGGCGAGTTCTGGTTATGTCATTCAGGCATCACTAACATCATTTAAGCATGTCTTCGGATACTACCTATTGACAAAGTGGTTTGTTCCTGTGACATTTTTTTTTTTTTTTTTTTTAAAGTGACATTTTTTTTCCTGTCCAGTAGTATATTTATTGTTTTTTCAATTTTGAAATAAGAAATACTTATTCATAGGACTTTATAATATGATCATTTTAAAGATTTATAAAGACTATGATCAACATAGATTTTTTGTTTTTTTACTAGACTAAGGACTGTGTCACTAGCCTAATTTGTTATGAGCACTCAAGTGTGCCCTCAAATGAGGCTGTTAAGCACAGTTACATTAGAGTCAGTTCACTACAATTTTTCTCACTCACTTCCACGAGTTTGCTAGTGAGATTAGCAGACAAGATATGATGTATCAAAAGTGGAGATTTCTCAATGTTTGGTGCACGTCGCCCCCCCACCACGAGGGGGCGCCCGCAATTCAAAATGGGTGTCGTATCATAAGAAAAGCATGTGAATAACATTCACACAAAGCATGTAGTGGTAATAATGCTGCTAAAATTACTAATGAAAAGAAGGCTACCACTAATTTCATTAAATGCAATGAACGTGCATTATTTACAATTGTTTTATAGCTAGAAGTAATAGTATTTTCTAAAACAGGATATTTACTCTTATTCAAAACAATTAAAAGATTAGAAAGACAAAAAATAAAATGAAAATGCGATCAGTTTTCATTATTTACATTAGCGGTGTAGTTTAATTTCAATTTTTACTCTTTACCTTGTAATTTTCATAAATATACCTGTCTTTATACATGAATACTTAACCTAACTTTACTTTTAACGGGAAAAATTATTAAAATACTTATATAGGGTGTTTACTAAACATGCAGCAAAAATTCAAGGGATGATTTCTTTGGGTTATTTTAAGAAACTTTTGTTCTTTGATGATTTCCTGATTGCCGCTTTGTGAATATACAAGGTGATAAAGTTTTTCGACAAAAACAATACTGATACCGTATATACTTGTCTATAAGCCGACCCCCCCCCCCCCCCCAAAAAAATGACCCCTAAAAAGTGGAGTTTACAAAAAACTAAGTAATAATTTAATTTATTAATCTGTTTAGATTTCATTTAATAACCCTTTCACTGCATAAATAAATTTCTGATAAGATAAAAGTTTGCTCTCTTTTTGCAGCATAATGAGAATCTCTAAAAGGCTGTGGCGGCCATATTGGAAAAAGTATGAGAGAGGGAGAGGCTTCAAACGAAACCAGCGCATTTTTACTTGTTCTCTCATTGCAATACATACTGTAAATACATTAATCTAAACAGTTATTCAAAATGGAACGTCGAAGATTCAAGAAGATCGAAAAATTCGATTTCCAAACTTTTTGAACATCGATACTATTGCCAAGCACTAACATATGAAATTTAATATACCTTAACAGCACATTGTACAAGTATAAACAATATGCAGTATTTCACGTCTTTTTCCTCAAATTTTCATCCACTTTTCCATTGTTAAAAGCAAATGCTCTGATGTGCGGTGACTTGCCCCGCGAAAATGTGCCCCAAACTGCCATATGCCTTTTGAACATCGATAGCTACTATCTCCAAGCACTAGCGCAAAAAATTTAATATATCTTGCAGCACATTGTACAAATATATACAATATGGAGTACATTATGTCACATCTTTTTCCTCAATTTTCCATTGTAAAAAGCAAATGCATAAAGTCAAATCTCGAAAATAAGATGGTGCCGACCTTGGTAAATTGTCATCGTGTTCATGCCAAGTGCGTCTTGAAAATCGTCCAAGAATGTTTTAATAAAGAAAGTTAATATGGTTACAATTAAAATATATTGTTACATACACAAAAAAAAAGATCAGGAATCAGTTTCCACAAGCAAAAATCAAAAATACGTAACTAAAATAAAAACACGTTAGGCCTACTGAAAGATGATCGAAACAAAATTGAAACCATGATCGAATAATGGTTTCTTGAGTTAATATTTTAATAATGGAAGTGTCAAAAATAGTAAATATGTTGTCTGGAGTCCAGTCATTTGCCCCGCGGAAATTTGCCCCAAACTGCCACATGCCTTTTGAACATCGATAGCCTGCTATTGCCAAGCACTAGTGCATAAAATTTAATATATCTTACAGCACACAGTTTTTATCAACTTTTTGGAGAGTCGGATGAAGAAGATGCTACTTTTGATGGTTTTCCCACATAATGATGTTCTTATTATAAATTTATTCTTTTTGTAATAAAAATTTTTTTCCCTCAAGTGTTGCCTTTTTTTCCTTTCTTGCCTCGGCTTATGCTCGGGTCAAGGCGTTTTTCGACTTTTTGGGGGCAAAAACCGGGAGTTGGCCTATGCACGGATCGGTTTATAGATGAGTATATACGGTATCTTTTAACAACATCCTTATTACTAAAAGTGGCTGGGACATTTGCTACCTGTCTTTCTAGAAGATACACTACTGGCAACGAGAAAATTAATGTGGTTTATGCATGATGGTGCACCAGCGCACTTTAGTGTAGTTGCTCGTGAGCTTTTAAATGCAACATATCAAGGCTGCTAGATTGGTTGAAATACCTTGGATTTTTTTTCTGTGGGGTCATCTAAAGTCATTAGTTTACACTGTTCCATGAAAATTTAGCAGATTTGAGAAATCGGTTAGTTGATGAGTGTAATGCAATAAGAAACAACCCTGGTGTTTTTGAAAGAGTTCAGCAGTCAATGAGATAAGATTGAATTCATGCATCCTAGCTGGTGAAAGTCATTTTCAGTATCTATTGTAGATTAACATGCTTTACATGTATTATTAGGTTAAAAAAAATTGTTTTTGTCGAAAAACCTTTATTGCCCTGTATCTTTGAAACAAAGCAGCATTCCGAAAATCAACAAGGAACAAAAGATTCTTAAAATAATCCAAAGAATTACCCCTTGATTTTTGCCGTATGTTTAAAAGCATTGTCACTTTACTATATTGTAATAAATTATTTAGCTTTTTCCTTTATCTTAAGTTAAAAGAAGTTTCTCTTTATTCTTTTATTAAAGTAAATAAAGTTCTTATTTATAATGTGAAGCTTAGTTCAGGAGTTCCAGATATCCTTTGTCTACAGTTACTGATGTCTATTACCATTTTGTTTGGTTTGCTTGCACTCACGAGGGAACCATCCAAACCTGTATCTTGGTTTCACACCAAATTGAAATATGTTACTTGCCTAAAGCTACTATTGATGCTTGCATTAATAAGAAATAGTCTTTTTATAGCTATGTGGAAATTTTTTCGTTTTTGCGATTTATTTTGAAAGAAACAAAATATGACGATTTCTTATGGTTCCCTTGTCACTGGTGAGGATGGTTGTTAGTATGTCAGAAACTCGGAATTTCGAGTGAGTTTTTTTAGCCATTTCTGAGGTAGTGAAATGAAATGTGAATGTAGTGCCTGAAAGATGAGTGTACACTTGCTTTTTTGAGTTGAGTGCACTAAAAACTCTGTAGCTAAATTTCCATTGGTTTTATTTTAGAAAAAATGCGTTATAAATGTATATTAAAAAATTATTCTGACATTAAGCTCAAGTAGGAACAAAGATCTTCTAATCATGGTTTATTTTTTTATAACCATTTCAGTTCAACACGAGGCAAAAGCTTAAAAATTTACGTGTGCCAACCCTTTTTATTTCGGGGCTTGCTGATGGGCTTATTCCTCCTTGGATGATGATGGAGATGTATCAGGTAAAAAAATCTGTCATAGTAAGTTAATGTAATAGTAATTTGCTATTATTTATGTAAAAAAGTCTAATATGATAATGTTTTGTTGCATCAGCATTAATTCTTAGGAATGTCGGATGAGATCTCAGAGGAGGGTTTTGTTTTATTTTAAATAAAAACATTTCACATTGATATATTTTTTAAATCATAGACCATTAAGCACTGGTCACTCAGCAAATGGGTCAGACTAAAGTCCCCCCAACAGCTGTGCTCCAAATAGTTGTCCCACCCAGCAGTGGTCCTCAAGCCACTGGCTGTCACCCTTCAGCTGGTGAGCCGATTGATGAGACAACCAGGCCATGCCCACCCCCCAAGATTGGTCATATAGTCCTTATAAGACGGGCTCAAGCACATGCAGCAAAAGACTGGTTAAGCGGGTTTCACAAATTCCTTGCGGTGTGCGGATCTGGATGCAGCACGGCATTTGCATGGAGTGCCGCACTGCAAGCCATTTCACAAATAATTTGAACCGAGCAGTTGACTGCCGTGCGTCGTCCGCAGAGCTCACGGACGAAGTTCATTGTGTTGAACCTGAGCGGCCGCGGCAGTGGCTCAACTAATCAGACAGCAGCTGAATGCAATGTGAATTCTGGGAAAACAAAGCGCAGAGTTTGAAAATGAAGATGGCCGACTCCATTCAATTGAGAGCAGAATGTATTCAACGAACAGAAGCAAGGCAACCATCAAACAGTTAATAATTTTATTAGAAGCAAGGCCACCACTATGGGATTGTAGACTGGGAGAGCATAAAAACAGCATCCTGCTACAAGCATGCTTGATATAACTGCTACAGGTAAGCACTAGGAAATGCAGGTGCATATGTATAAACACAAAAAGCCATTACTAATTATTAAACAGCCATGATCTAGTATTATCGGCACATAACTATAGGAACGTTGCTAATAGTCATAAAACAAGTATTTAGTAGTAGTCATGAATAGCCCAGTAATCATTGCACAAATTATTCACTATTTTATAATTACAAACAGATATATCTAGGTTTAAACAATAAACTTATGAAATGTTTGTCTTGTTAATTAAACAATAAACAAGTGTATACTGAGCTTATTATTTAAACCTAGTATCTAAAATACTAAAATTGATCCAAGTAGCTTTTTGTGAATACCCATATATCTGAAATAACAGTGCCATATAGCCTTTTGTTAACATTGGCTTTAACAATAACTTTATAATGGCAATATGATTTGGCTTGTTGATTTGCATATAAAGACAGAAAACGTTGATACCGCAATATCTTGTATGTCACAATATAAAGTCTTGTACAAAGATATAATTTTTTAATACTCTTCCTAATTGGTCAGTTGGTGCAATGTGTCCTATGTCAAGATTATGTATACAATTCATAATACAAATGTGATGTGTAACTGTTTTTTTTACACTGTACATCTTAACATGAAAGACAGTGCAGAAGAATTATAAAAGCATTTGATAATGACTAAAACCACAACTGTTAAAATTTAAAATTAAATGATATTTGGCTCTTCTAGACTAGAATTTTTGGCATACGACCTTCTGCAGTATCAACGATTTATGTGCAACTTGTATGTTTTATTATTAAGTACCGAAAGGTGCTTTATGCTATACTGTAGGGGAACGTGTCTGTGTGTCGGATCTTCTCGAAGCCTATGAAAGATTTTCAAAGTCTTATTTCACCAATAGATTAATATGGTTCATCACACTAACCACTTCGAAGATGATCGAAATCGGTTCACTGGCATGTGCTCTAATGGTACCATTATGACACCCCCTAGAAATATTCAATGCTTATACTCTGTCCAACGAAAGAAAAACTGGACGTGTCTATTTAAATTTCTGATTTCAATTGTTAGACATTTGCTAAGTAAAATTAACAATGCTTAACAATTGAAATTGGAAATTTAACTGGACACGCCCAGTTTTTCTTTCGTTGGACAAAGTATAGATATAGTAAGTAATACATCAAATAACTTGTAACAACGAGCTATAAGCGATTACAACATCATTTTAAGTACTGTTTTTGGCAGTCGATAAAATGGTTCTGCACATGAACCATTTTGAAGTTGGTCGTAATCGATAAATTGGAACCCTTATGACACACTCTAAAATTTTCTGATAAGATAACAGCAAATATAACGTTTTTGTGTACGTTTTATGTACGTTTTCTCCCATGCATGCTCAGTTGAGTTCATACCTGGACACCTTGTTGGCCACTTGATGCGATGAATATCCTCATTTTGCAGAAAATCCTCCACCATCGGAGGTCTGTGGGGGCGTGCATTATCGTCCACCCATGGCACCTCTGAAACCTATAACTTGACCTTGTAGTGAAATTGTTTTAATGATATCATTTTGGTATCATTGGAAATTTCCAATATTAAGTTATATAATGTAATATATCAAGCAATTTGTAACGACATGTCATGAACGAATATATATGAGTAATTAATAAGTTAGAAGATGTGTCGATTTGGATTCAGGGGTACCTGTGCTAATAATACCATTATGGTACCATTGAAAAATTTCAATATTAAGATGTGACCTTTAATATATCAAACAATTGTAGCAACATGGCATGAACGAATATATAAGTGTGATTAATAAGTTCAAATACAGCTGAATTTGATTCAGTGGCACCTGTGCTAATGATACCATTATTGTACCATTAGAAATTTCCAATGCCAAGATAGGGCATGTAACATATCAAACAACAAGTAATGACATACAAAGAATGAATATTTAAGAATAGTTATAAAATTCTAATATTATCGAATTTGAATCGCTGGAACCTCTTTTAATGTTTTCAGAAGCAATTCAAAAATTTTGGAAATATATTTCAAATAGTTTGTGATGCAATTTATTTAGCCTTTCGATACTTGGTTATGTCATTCCTTAATGGTTTATTTATATATTGTTTTAAAATGTTATCTACATTTGTGATTTATAAACTTGTAATTTGTATAGACCTCAAGGTGAATAAGCACAACAAAAATAATGAAAATATCCATTCTTTATAGAGGCAACCAAGAAATTCAAGAATATTCGTGATAAGTATCTGAAGGAGGCGCGAAAGGTAAATACATCTAAAAAAAAAATCTGGATGTACATCATCCTACCTGGCCATACTACCAACAGGTGTCATTCTTACATGACACAGTTCTTAATCGCAAGTAAGTAGACTTGATGGTATATCCAAAATGTCATATTAAATAGATTTTGCAGCATTAAAACCTATATAAGATTATATCTGATTCCCAATAAAAAAATCGACATTTATTTGAACTTGTGTTTCATTATCAGGACCAGCAGTAACATGGATGCAATGGACATGCTAGAGGAATACTTTCCAAGCACATCAAAAACCCAGTGACATTGATGATTATGAAAATAATTCTTTAGACTCATCAAGCCCTGCAACACCAATGACAAGTCCTGCTACAACATCTACCACAACAACTGCCACGCAGACCACAGCTCAATCTAAGAAATGTTATGGCAGGATTGCTTTATCAAAGAAATACAGCATTTCAATGATGCTGAGAATCTCGGCATGAGTATACCAGTTGTGAACATTTTGCGTTAAGTCTTGTCCTTCATTTGGAATGAATCCCGTTGGAGAGACAGTTGGACTTTAAGGCAGACTTTGCTGCTCTAATTAAGCAGTACAGCACTTGAATAAATGTTTTGTTAAAATATAATATCTTGATTTATTTAATATTGAGGAAAATCACTACAGGGTGCGTAAGCTATTTGAGGACACACCTTCGTTTGGCTACTGCTGCACTATAGTAAATTGTATGTCCTTTCCTTTTCCGGAAAGCAAAATGGTGGACCATCAAGTAACACAAATCATGAAGAAGACATGTAGTAATCTTGGCAGTAATGGCAGAACATAGCGATTTAGAGATATCACGATATCTAAAGATCGCAAGATCATTCGTCCACAAAGTGTGGAAGGAGTTGGAGACCGAAGATGGCAATGTTGCGCCAGTAGCAAAGCATAAAAAGCATGCCTCACGGCTCTGACATCATCAGACCACCTGAATTTATTCAGCAAGTGCAGCAGGCCGTCGATGACAATCCCAGAACATCCATGAGGTCACTTGCCAAAGATCTCCATGTGTCGGAAGGAACAGTCAGAAATGTTGTCCATGAATACATCAGATATCACTCGTATGTTATGCGAAGAGGTCATTTATGTCAGACAAAACATGGGAAAACCGCCTACTCATATCGAAAAGGCTCTTAAACAAGCTGAAAAATCCATGGAAGCTGATTTGCTGTGGATTTTCTCCGATGAAAAAAAACTTTGACCAGGATCAGTGTCTATCAGTGTTGTGCAGAGAGACGTCAATGAACACCCCTATAACACCAAAGATGAATTGAAAGCTGCCATTGTTTGAGTAATGACCAATATGAATCATGACCATTTGGTGTCGATCTCGCATTGAAGCAGTTATAGAAGCTGAAGGCGGATTCATTGAATAGCCATATAACAAGAAGGTTTCGTGTGTATGCTCATGATATGTTTCGATAATAAAGTTATTATCTCGACTTATATCTCTGTTTTCTTTCTTGACGTGAATCTCTCATCAAACACCTTACGCGACCTTTATAGTATATAGGGTGGATACAAAAATGCGTATTCACCCTGTATATACTCATGCGTATCGGAAATGTTCAAAATTTTTTTTTCTTCTGGCTCCTTTGGGTAGCCATTTTAATCGTACCACAAAAAAAAGTAGAAAGATCTACAATACAAATCAATTTACATTTATTTTAGTAATTTTAAAGGAAGGTGACTCAACATACATGTATTTTGCCTATCCACAAAAAAGTTGGGCAGGTCAGCAGCGTTATTTATTATAAAACACTCTAAAAGTTTATTACAAACAACATAGTTTAGAATTTCAGTAGAAAATGATGGCCCTGAAAAGGGCAGTTTTGAGTTTTTTAGAGGATCGACGTTTCCAGAAGAGATGTTTATTTCTCGGTCTTCTTGGGGAGCAGTGCTGCTATTCTATATAAGAAACAAGAAATCCTTCATGCACTCTATGAATGTCAAGGAATTATGTTTCTAGCATTTATTTATAACAGTAAACATAATGATACATTCAGAAAAATAAAAAATGCACAACAGATGCCTTTCGTCCTGATACCAGGCTAGCTCCACTGCCAATCGACAGCACCTGTTGCAGTGCAGAAGTGTACTGCAAAGGTGTTCTGCAATTCACCAGCTGTGTAGTCATTGTTATGTTTATGAGTGGCTTGGAGATCAAAAAATCCCGAGCCGTTTTCAGCTCCCCAGTCACCCACAACAAGCTCACCAGTGCCAGTTTCGAAATCCACATACCCTGGTGGACAATAATCTTCAGTGCCATTAATATCTTTTGTATCCAAGAAGTTATGCAGTACACATGCTGCCTTGACAATTTTTTCAACATTGTCAGGATGGATGCTAATGGCACCTCTGAATATTCTCCATCTGGATGCTAAGATTATGAAAGCATTTTCGGCAATTCGTTTATAAAGATTATGAACATTAATATGCCATATTACTTCTTTAGCAATGCTTAAATTGCCGAAAAGTATAGTTGCCTTGCCCAACTAAGCCTATAATTAAATATGGCCTCCTTGAGGGATGTATCCTTCCCAGGATACGGTTGCATAAAATTTGGCTTTAGTTGAAAGGCTTTGTCGCCAATGAAGACAAGTGGCACCGGTGTTGTTGATAATGGCAAGGATTGTGGCGGTGGCAGGAGCAATAAGTTGTTCTCAAGGGCAATGCCCAAAACGGATGATTTGAATATGCCCCCATCACTCTGCCTGCCATAGCTGCCCACATCTATCACTATAGTCCTCATCAGATAAGTTAAACCTCGACCTTGAAGGTCTAGGATTATTCTTGAAGCTAAAATGGGAGGCAAGAGGATGAAAAAAAATCTGATGTAGTGCAGGGAAATACTAGTATTTCACCAGATTTTTTTTTCTGATGGTACTGTGCATCCACAATTACTATTAGTACAATGGAAAACATGCCCTGTAAAACATTAATTTAAAGTGGTCAGGGATGTTTAGCACAAAAAAGATTTGGCAGTTTTACAAACATGTGTACTCACTTTGTAACTATAGAACATAGAACCTATGTTGATGGATGCTTATATCTGAATGTTTCCCATCTACAGCTCCAACACAATGCAGAAATTGCCATAGCCTATCAAAATCTGTGGCCATTTTTTTCCAGTCATCTTGTGTTGGGGTTTAAATAATATTTAAATTAGACAAAATCGTGATAGGCACCTGACGGCATGCTCTGAATGAAATGGATCAACTTACGGGCATGTAGATGGGCTGCAAAACCTTCCAAAGCAAAGTACACATTGAATAAATTGTTTTGCTGGCTGTGGAGATGCCAATACGATAAAGCATTAAAACATCCCGCAACAAAATCCTGAACTAAGGTATCTGTATCAGAAGGGCCAAAAGATATTACACTAAATACCGGCAGCATACAATCTTTTCATATACTTCAAAGTCGTATAGAGACATAGCCGAAATGGCAACGCCTTCCTGCCTCGTGAATCTTGGCGGCGTGCATCATGGTCTTCCAGAAGGGAGAGTAGGTATTTAAATGTGTGCGGGTTCATTTAAAAGCAACTTTTTAAATTTTTCATGATCATGTTTGATCATTTCAGGTATCTATGACAAAATCAAAATTACTGAAAAGCGAAATCAATGGCAGGTGTGGAGTAAAATCAATCTGAACTATACGTACTGTGGAGTAAAATTCTCCGTTTTATCGCCGCCAACTATCTGCAGCTTTTGGAAGCGACGCTGCCGTCACTTGAATTTTATTTGTGAAACCCGCTTTAGTCCTTCTCTACCTGAAGAGAAGTCCTGTTTAATCTTGGGGGAACTGATCTTGGGGATACTGCAAGCCTGCGACATGTTCTTTTATGGGAGAAGAAATACTGGGGTATTAGAGTGAGTGAGGCAGTACCCAAGAGTCCCGACAAGTGTCGTGATCTGTATAATGGAGTGAGCAAATGTGATCTACCATCTGTATAATGCAGTGAGTAAATGTGGTACTTTTCAGCAACGTTTGCCATATGCAGTTCATCCAAGATATTAAAACAAAATGACATGACTGAGGTGGACTTTCTTCATGGTTTGTTCCATTGTGATTCTTTAGTCTTCCATTTTCCACACCATTTATAGTTCCTTGCTGATAGAAGGTTGCTGATGAAGAACATCATCACTTTAATATATGATACTGACCTTTGAACAGTGATGGACAGTTTTAGATGTAATATTGAATAACATTTCAGCCTTTTGTATTACTAAAATCATCGTCTAATTGTACATTAATTTTATCCTTAAGCATTCATGATGTTTCCTGTACCAAATTTTGACAGGTCTCTATGCAATTGACTTTCTTACATTAATCAGGGTGGAATAAATCACTATGTAAGAAAATGGGGAGAGAGGGTAAGGCAAAGGGGTAAGGTTAAGCAAGTAGAAATTGAGAGAAAGATGTAGAAAATGTATGGGAGGGTGAAAGAAAGTCAACAAATAAATATTAGAAAAGACATTGTACCGAGGAGTTAGGGATAAAATATGTAAAGGAGATTAATTGGGGGGGGGGGGGCTATTGGGAAAATTGATGATTAACTTCAAATTTTTAAGTGGGGAATATTGAAATTAAAGGGAAAGAATGGTAAATATAGGAGAAAATATCTTCGCATTGAATGATGGGTACAGCTGCCATTTTTTGAGGGCAAGAGGAAGGCAATCCTATACTGCTACTCATCGAAGTGCGCCATTTTTACCCGACTTGTTATTGTATAACGATGGTAACGAGTTGTTGCGTGTTTGGATGTATTGTATAACAATGGGATAAGTTCAGAGCCATGGCAGCCATGGGTCTCGATGCCCTCAAAAGATGGCGGATATTCAATGTTTGTTTTGATATTTCTCCCTTTAGTAGAGGCTCTTAGAGTAATGGTAGTAGAAAACTTTAGGCATAGTTTGTACAATAGAAAATGTGGTGTCAATCAAAAGCACTTAGACAAGATGTGCATTCATTTTTCGATGGGAAGCTAATGACCATGCTACCATGTAGAGTTGGATAAATGGGATGGGAACAGGAGTTATTGAGGACACATTTGATCTTTATAAAAGTCGGAACTAAAAGCAGCTTTTGAATTGTATAGGTTAAAGGTTTCTTTTTTACTTTTTAATAAACCTGTTGACAATTAAGTCAGGTTTTGAAATAGTGTTATAATAAATTTTTCTTTAATTCCTTTTCTTATCAGCAATGTTGTACTGTTATCTACTTATGCGCTTCAAAGAAATGGAATATTCACCTGGGTAGTGATCCGTGTTGTAAAATAGTCTCGTGTTAAGTGTGATTAAATTAGTCAAATGAAACAAAAAATTTATTTCTAAACATATAATGGATAAAGTTTAATTCTATACAAAAAGTAAAACAATTCATCAAAAATCAACAAAGTTATGAGATTTTTCATCATTTCAAAATAATGGAATAGTAATACAAATAATAAACAACCAATGTAACAAAGAGCAAAATTATCAAACTAACACTAATACTTGGTAGGGCCACCATTGGCATCAATGACAGCGCAAATTTATTTTGGAAAAGAATGAATTAGTTGTCGACAAAGGATAACATCAGTGTTCGGCCAAGCTTGAACTACCTTCTGTTTCAGATCTTGAATTGTGAGTGGTTTATTGTTTGCGTTTCATGATTTCCCATAGATCTTCTATGGAGTTCAGGTCTGGTTCCTGTAGTCAGTTCTTATTGAGCGTGATGTGTGAGCTGAAAGATAGTCTTTGTTTCCATATAAAACTTCGAATGATGATGAGACAAGAAACGCATCCAGTATTTCCTGGTAGGCCAATGAATTAATTGTTCCTCTGATGATTGCAAGCTGTCCTGTACCCATGGAGCTCATGCAGACCCACACCATGATGCTGCTTGGAAACTTGACGATTTTGTTCATGGTGCTGGGATGGTGTGCCTCTTCTTTAGTTTGCCATATTCTGATTTTTTGGTCATCAAACATTAGACAGAATCGGAATTCATTCCTGAAGTCTTAAGGGGTCCAATTGGTATGGACTTTACACCAATTAAGTCGTGCTTTGCATTGAGTTTTGTTCAACATTAGTGTCTTGTTTGGCACACGGCTGTTCATTCCAAATTCATGTATGCACCGGAATCTTGTACTTAAGGATACATCAGTTCCATCCTTACGATACAATGTATTAATAACTTTTGATGATTTAAATTGATTATTATGTACAATTTTGCCCAGCCGTCTATCTTTGAGTGTCGTCGTTTTAGTTTGCGTCCACATTTGTCCTGAATTGTTTGGAATCCATAGCTGGAATTTGCTTTTTTCAAAACTTTGGAAATAGCACTTTGTGAGCAATGTACTGTTTCAGCAATATCACCTTGTTTGCAACCTGATTTGTGCAATTGAAGTATCAGCTGATGCTGGGTTAATGACATCCTTTTTGGGTGACATTTCTCAATAGATAGTGAATTAAAATTCTTTAGCAGCTGAGGAAATAATGTGAATGATAGCATAAAGTAATAAAAAGTATTCTATCTTGGAAAGTCAAATGGGATATCCCATTCCAGAATATGTAAATCGAAATATTCCATTATTTTGACGTGACGCTGTCAATATTCAATATTGAAGTGATGAAAATCTCATAACTTTGTTGATTTTTGATGAATTGTTTTACTTTTTGTATAGAATTAAACTTTATCCATTATACATTTTGAAATAAAACTTTTGTTTCCTTTGACCAATTTAATCACACTTAACATGAGACAATTTTACTAATACAACACTGATTCAGTTGAAAATTCCATTTTTTTTTGAAGCGCACGAGTATATTATGTTTTATGCTACTTACTTTGTTACAAGGGTAAGTCAATATATAATTCGCAAAATGGCATAGAAATGAAAATTGAAATCGTTACCTGATGAAATTTGATTTGTTTTAACGTTATCTCCATGAACATTTAGGCACTTGTTCCTGCATTTCATGAATCCCTCAAAGCCAGCAGCGAAGAAGGTTTGTGGTTAGTGTCATAGTCAGCTGGTAACCTTCCAACAGACTTCTTCCATTTCCTGGAACCAGTGACCACCCAGGTGATTTTTTTCGCTGGGCCGAAGAGGTGAAAGTCGGATGGTGCCAAATTCGGATTGTAGGGCAGATGTTCCAGTCATTCCCAGTCTAGGGACCATATGTGAGCCACTGTGATATTGACACTGTGTGGATGAACATTGTCATCCAATAGAAGAACTCTACTGGGTAAATAGCTGTCCTGGATAAACATTTGTGCACTTGCTCGGCAGATTTGTCCTGCGCCCACAGAAATCGAATTACTGCCTGTTGTTCATCACGGATACAATCGGCTAACACGCCAGCCTTCTTATCCACTTTACTTTCGAATGACTCACTGCTGCAAGAAAACATGACTACTAGTGCTGTGTACGTCACATGGGGTGCTGCACCTTCACCGTCACTTGGGTAAAGGATCATTGCAAGGATCATTGATTTTAATAGCATAATTTCACATTGCAGCAATTTGAAGATATTTCATTTTGTGACTTGTATATTGACTTCCCTTCATATTTATACATGTATATTTTTTTTACTAATTTAAAATAAACATTTACAGCAAGACCCTATTATAACACAATGCAAATTCAGATGCAGATACCCCCATCTAATGATAACCGCTCGCATTTGAGGTTTGTTGCATACATATTTTTTATAAGATATTCATAATTCCCTTCAGGGTTTTATCAGTCGATTATGTAAAAACTATGACAGATTGATAAGTGCACGCTTGGTGACATGGCAGAATCAGTCCTTTAATAAAGTTCCTGCCATGCATGTCCCAAAATGTCACTGTCAATACCAGTGTATGTGTGTATGAGTTTGTTTTGCAGTTTTGCTACAGAATGTGGGCATGTACACCAGATCTTTGCGCGATTTGTTGATTTTATCAAACTTCTAGTGAATAAAGCACAATGCTTTTCTCACCTGCTTGATTGTCTCAACCGATGATCCTGGAGCGGTCTCCTTGAATTTCTTGAACCACATGTGAATAGTTATGCCCGTCGGTGCTTCAGTGAGATATTTCACTCGAAAGAGCCGTTGGACAGTCAACAGATTCATGAATTTCACAAAGCAAAACGCAGTTATTTGTTATTTATGGTTTCACATGGCCTCTTGTAGATACAAACCCAGCGTTTTTGCTGTATCTGTCATAGTTTTGCACAATCCATTGATAAAACCCTGGAGGGAATCTTGAATAAGCCTGAATATTATGCACTTTTGTAATTCTTTTATGTAACCATTTGTGTTAAGTATTTTCATATCTTTTTTATCTAGTAAATCCTTTTTTATTATGCTTGAGAATATATATTTTTTTTAGGTTTTTATGAATACAAGATGCGATCAAAAAGTTCCCGGGACTGGTTGCACATTTCACCAGCGAATGGCAGCACAAGTCAGCAAATATAGTAAATTATAGCCCTAACATTCAAATCAGCTTTTCAAGGGATTTTGTTTTGTATGCATTGGGGACTGAGAAAATATTGCTTTTGTGACCACATGTGTGAGGTCATCTGCCATTTTACCATGAACATTAAATTTGAGAACTAGCAAATTCAAGCAATGACCAATTTGAGGGAGGATGTTTGGCAAAAGTGACTAGATCTGTAGCGTGAAAAAAGACGGATGCTCTACCACGACATTTAACCCTCCCACTGAGCTCTCCTCACATGCGAGTTTCTTTCGAAAAACAACATGATTTTGCTTCTATACCCATCCTACTTGCCAGATTTGGCTCCTGCAGACTTTGTCCTCTTTCTGAAAATGATAGAACAGATCCAGTGCGAATCGCAGACGGTGGTTGACTCATTCAACAAAAAGACTTCCAGAACACATTCCTGAACTGGCAGTTATATTGGACTCATTGTATGGCTTTGCAAGGGGACTATTTTGAAAGGGACACTGTGTAAATGTATTTAAATAAAGTATTTTCTCTTTAAATGAACCAGTCCCAGAACTTTTTGATCTTGCCTCGTATTGCAAAAGAAACGAAGTCACTAAACATAGTGCTTCCATTATACCTTTACAAATATTCAGATTCTTTTTTTTTTAAACATGATATGTAATTGGTTATTGTTCATACAGTCATTCTACTAACTGTCTTGTGACATTAAAATTATATCTACAGATGCATTTTATAACATGAATGTTGCGATAGAATCTGGATATTATTTGTAAGAGTTTGTTTACTAATTGATTCATCAGGATGATGTAATAGATCAATCTAGTAGGTTTTGGTGAGAGTACCATATAGTGCAATGGTTATCAAACCTTTTTGTCTTTTCTAGTTTCTGAAACTGATTTAGCACAACCCTGCTTTTTCCCTGAAGACATTTTATACACCTAAAAATGTCCAAGTTATAATAGGATCTTGCCGTCTTCAACAGAGAAAATATAAATGCTCTGTGCTGTAAATTGATTGATTTAATTTATTTCATTTGACAGATGTCTAAAACTCCTATTAAACGCATTGCTCGGTTTGAATCTGGTACCCACAATGATACGTGGCAGTGTGAAAATTATTTTCAAACATTAAATCATTTTTTAAGAGAAGTAAAGAATTTTTTTTTTTTTTCATTTTATTAGAATTTTTATAATTTTTTTGGAATTTTGTAGTTTGATCGATTCTTTTTGAACATTTCAGGTTTTGTTAAATATTTCCCAAGAAAAGCAAAATGCTCCTGAAAGCACATCCTTCTCTACTATCCAGATGCCACCAGAAACTATTTAATTTCAGTCACATTATTATGATTATTGAAGACACACTCAGTTGTTTCCCTTCACTGCATCAATCTAGTCTTAACACACACATATATACATTTGTGAGAAAGAGAGAGACTGTTTGGTTTCTCTCCTTTATATGGCTGTTGAATGATTTTTAAAATATGAGAAAATGCAATTATCTTGCATGTAGTAAATGAATTTAATCTGAAGGGGAGGTCAAAAGAAAAGAGTTAAAATTTGTCTTTTTTAAGGAAGTTCAACATTTAATAGAGTTTATGCGTGATGTTGATGTACAAGTTTAGATATGAAAATAGAGAAATTGCATTTATACCTGAAAGCATGGATTTACAATAAAAGAAATTAAAATAAATCATGAGACATGAATCACTTTTCTGCTATTGTTATGTTTATTCTTTTCAAGATTTGTTGCATCTTGGCTTTCATGCTCACTTAACCAGTACCTATGGAAATTTTTAAGTTGAGAAAGAAAAGGAATTTTACCTTGTACAGGCACAATTTTATTTTAAGTACTACATTTAATGGAAATCTACTAAACTTTTACAAAGTAAGAGGAGTAGTAGTTAGTTTAAAATTTCAGATGTGCCTAGTTAATCTTTTCTTTCAGTGGCCACACTTGTACAAACTATCATGTACAGATAAAATTTGATATTGTTTCATAAATTCTGTAAATATTGTATAATTTTATTTATAACTTATCATTTATTTTCAAGAAGACAATGCATAGATAAAACTTTTTGAATATTTTTACACTTAGCTTTAGATTCATAATGTTTAACATAGATTTTCAAATATTTGTATAAATAAAAAGGAAAAAATTTAACATAAGACATGATGTATATAAACACACATTATTAGCTCTCTTGTAAGTATTCAAAAATTAATTTTTTTTTTTTTTTTTTATTTAAGTAGCAACTGTTTTAAATCAGGTTTTTATTAAATTTTAAAGATTGCCTTTGCTTTGAATTTTATGCAAATAACAAAAAGTATCATACTATTTTGAAGATTTGTTAATGTAAAAAGTCATTTTATCATGTCACATCTTGTTTTGAATGAATACCCTGGTTATTTTAGTAAATTATAGAATGTGGTACATGGTTTTATTGAACCATTTTTCTAAAGGAAGATGAGAAAACTGTTATATTTTTGGTTTCCAGGAGACATACCTCTATGAATTGTCGATAATGTTTATTAAATAAGTATTGTGTTCTATAAATTTGTTCATGTTTTTTAAAGGAAGTTTTTTTTAACTAAATAAAAAATTAAATGTTAATGTTGATTTTTTTTTCCTTCAAAATTTACTCTTAAGCTTTCCATTACTTTTAGAATTTTGCTTATTTAAACTTAACCAGTCCCAGGAAAAAGGTATATTTTAGACTGCAGATGCACATGTACAGAATGAATGGTAGAAAGAAAATGTACCAATGTCAAGCAGTAAATCATTCTTTGTATTGTCTTCCTTAACGAGATTTATAGAGGCCTTACAATTCAACATAGTGCAAAAAAGAAATTTTTGACAAGTTTTGGCATTTATTCTCAGCTTGGATTGGATTAGGTAACAAGTTAAGATTAGTTGATGGGATCACCAATTACAGAAAAGATAAGTAGTAATTAACAATTGGCTGCTTTTGATTAGCTAGTGTGAATATGGTAGGTCGAGAAGTGAACAGTTTTATAATTGGCTAGTTAGTCCAGAATTGGGTAAACATCAAAATATAGTTGCAAATTCAAATTAAGCTTTTCAGAATTTGGTCAGAGATACTTTTTTATAAATTTTGATTGATTCCAAAATCTATTGATTTCTAGAATTTGGAAAAGTTCTTAAAATCTGTGTAGAGTTTTCTAAATTGCAAATGGAATGACCTTCCTGCAGTAAATGTTCGGCATAATTCGATACCTTGTCCTTTTTATGGTATGATGTAGCACGTTCATTAAATCTGATGGCTATGGAATGATTTGACATGGCCACATAAAACTTACCCAAATTTTACAGTTTAGACGGTAAATACCACTTATATTAAAGCCATTAGGACGAAGGGGAATGACATGATTGGGCACATCATTTGATCCAGAACAGCCAATCCAGAGTTCTGCAAAATGCCAGTTGATGCTGTGCTTTTTCCCTTGCATAAGCAGCCCATCTCCTCAAACTTCACAATACGTAGCCCACGAGAAAGACACGCCCTGGCCAACACCACCTAGACAGAAGGCCTGCGCACAGAAATGTACTACATTGTTACATCATTATCAAACGGCCAAATTTAGGGCTTATTATTGGTAGAAATACGATTAACAATAGCCGCTTTTGTGTGATGTAACAATGCATGACGTTTCTGTGCGCAGGCCTTCTGTCTAGGTGGTGTTGCCCTGGCGCGGAAAAGTCACCAGATCATCTTAGTCCGAACAACAATGTAACCTTCATTGTTTCCATTTTGGATTCAATAATTAGCAATTTTTCGTTTGTTGGAAACAATGAAGGTTACATTGTTACTCGGACTAAGATGGTCAGGTGACTTTTGGTTGGCTATGCCACGATATTGATGATGAGGTACTTTGCAAATTTGGTCTGGAAATGTCTATGAACGATTGTTACTGATGAAGCCTTTTCTTTTCCTAATGCTGCCATTTTGCATAACAGTTCTTATAACTAGCATTTTGGAAATGGTGAACTTTTTAGCGGGCCAAATGAAACTTGGAGAGTTAAATTTTCATGTTGTTTTTGTGAAATAAATTCTTTAAAGCAGTTATTGGTATGTTTTCTTTTTGTACCATTCGTTTTGAATTATTCTCTATAATTATTATTATTATGCGTGGCCAAATGAAAAGGAGACTACGGTTATATCTAACGAATATTTTAATTACTGAATATTTAAGGTACAGAATAGTTGACGTACAATTAATGTGTATCATGATGCCTACACATAATTGCCTTTGATAGTGATGCACTGATCTCGGGAGTGTAAGAAGCGAATGATGGCTTTAGTGTTGAAACTCCTGGGTTACATACGGATCTTTTATCCAGGGTGTTCTGCACTTCCTTGTCGGAGGTGAACCAACGACCTGTCAGTGATTTATTTAAGGGGCCGAAAATATGGGAGTCAATGGGGAGTTGTCGGGGCTGTACGGAGGATGTTTGAGGACTTCACATCGAAATGTTTCCAGCAAGTGGAGGGTCTTCTTGGCCACAAGTGTCTTAGTGTTGTCCTGGAGCAGCACTATCCGTTTCGAGAGCTTCTGCGCTTCTCTCGCTAGTTTTCGATGGCCCGTTTCGGCTTCAACAACGTGTTGCAGTACTGTTCAGCGTTAACTGTTTTACCCTATTCTAGCCGGTCTTTCATCGTCGAAAAAGAAACTTGAGCATCACTTTTCCGGCCTTCATGGCAGAGCGAGCTGTTTTGGGACGTGGGGAGCCGGGATGACAAGCATATTTACTAATTTCATTTAGATACAACGGTGCTAAAGTGAAAGTCTCCTTTACATTTGGGCACACAATATAAATGGTAATATCATAATCTAAATGTTCATCCATGGTTGGCAAACTTTCCAAGAATGTTATACTTTTATTTCAGTTTAATAGTTTTCTAGGCCACTTTCTACAAAAAAATCTACAGATTCATCAAATTGAGAAGGCAGCATAATTTTCTGACACAACTGATAGAAGTTTACAATACATAATTGGTAATACGCACCACAATTCCAACTAGTGTTGCCTTTGTCAAGGACATAAATAAAAGGGAATAAATGCCATTTATACCAAAAATGAGTGTACAGAATCGAGTGATGATTAGAATACAGAATGATGATTGGATTAGAAGGAAACAGCAAAATGATTGGCGAAAGGTGATAGGGTAATTTGATTAGCTGGGAAAATGAGATAAGGTAAGTGATGATGTGACAAAGGGATGAATTCAAAATTTGAGATCGCAAAGGCAAAACCATGGATACAAAGTATAAAAATAAAATATAAACAATATTAATAATTTTTTTATTATATAAAAAATCTGTATATAAATTATATTGTAACAAAAGCTACTAAATAATTTTTAAGTTGAAAACGGAAAGTAGAAATATTCTAAAGTGTACAGAGTGTAACAAAAATTCAAACAAATCAAATAACAGAAAATGAACTTTTGATAGATAAAATGAAAATCGAGCAAAATAAAATAGTGTAGCAATCACACTAGTTGCTGTGAAATGATGTCAAATTTTTTTTTCTGCTTTGTGGTTTCTGCAGTTTTACGCATGTGGGAACCACGCTTAAGGCTAATCTTCACTATCCACACATGTGAACTAAGGTAAGTGAAATTTTTATTAATTTAACCACCACTTCTTAGCCATCTACTGTGATCAGTCATCGCGCGATGTGCAGATAGTGAAGATTAGTTGCAAAAACTATAATATCAATAACTTCCTCTCCGAGATTAACAGTTGGCCCCATCCATTAGCTCCATGATTGGATTAAATTGAAAGAGAGGAAAAATTATATTTCCTTGACATAGCGGTACAAAAAGAAGGTATGGATTTAAAGTTTGACATATGCATAAAGCCAAACATTGTCCCGAGACACATCCATGGCACGTCAAACCATTGCTATTCCCACAAGATGGCTGCCTTCAACCACATGATCGACCGAGCATTAAAAATCCCGTAATCTAAGAAAGCAAGGGAAGAAGAATTCCACAGAATCAAGCAGCGATGGTTATAACGAGGAAATTATAAACAAAATTAAACAGAAAATGGAGAGGAAAAAGAAAATTAGGGAAACCACAAGCCTAAACCCGAACACCGGAAAGGAAAAAAAAAATATTTAGTCCTACCATATAATAATGAACTCACGAGGGGCTTACCAAAAATAGCCCACTCCTTCAAGTTAAGGGTAGCATATCAAAATGGAACAACCCTAAAAAGAAAATTCGGGGGTAATAAAGATCGAATACCACCTGAAGATCAAGCAGGAGTATAGGATAAGTCAAATAAAACCTCTTGTCCACAATATAGGATAAATTTTTTATCACTTATTTCGATCACCTTGTGATGATCATCTTTCAGTGTGAACTGATGCTAGGGACAATTGAACAGTGAAATGTATACTTGTTCAGGTGGGACGAAAGCAGTGCTTTCACGAAGCTCACCCTACCGGAATAAATTTTACAAGAAGCCTGACTTACCCAAGAGATCTTCCACATTATGAAAAAATAATAAGATTGACGATTGGGAGAGGGGGAGGGAGTGGTATCACACCTTCCAATAACCCGGGAAGGAAACCAAAGCATATTCTTGATGTCAACTTCGAAAACATTGGCAACGTTTCCTGATGCTAGGGGACAATCGACAATCGGTCAGTGAAGTAGAAAGAAAGGACGCGACTGGTTCAGGAGCCTAGCTCACTTTGCACACTAGCCCAAAAAGTAAACCAGATGATGTACACTGAGTTTCAAAAGAAGCCTAATGAACCTCTTAAGTCATCCAGAAAGGAAGTCCCTAAAAGGCAGGGACGAGAGTCAAATTGTAGATTGACAAATAGAGAGCCCAATCAATAGGATCTAAAAGATCCAATAGTTGGGAAAGACGGCCTTGCTCATGTCATCGAAACAGACATCCAGGATATGACGAGGTCTTCGAAACCTCGAGTGAGTAATCCAGAATTCCGGAGACCAGAGTATTTTCATGATTTTCCATCTTGGGCAACATGTTCATCAGAAGTGTCTGGACATAGGTATCCATGTGGGACATCCCTATATCATCGTAGATAGTGGTTGTTGGCAACTCTTCTGTCAAGTTGGGCAATGGACCAGAGAGCAACATTTTGGAAAGTCTGAAGATCCTTCCACCTTGATTTGCAAATAGTAACCCAAGCAGGCATACCCTGAATCAAAATGGAACGTATCACAATAGTTTGTTATCCACTCCAAGAGCGCTATTTCGCCACAGGAGCGCGATCAAGCTGAACTTCGCTTTCTTGGCCTTGTTGAGCACATATTGAACTTGGTCGTTCCATTTGAGCTTGGAGTTAATCATAACATCGAGGAACTTATAATTTTTTACCCACTCAAGCTTCCTGCCGTATAGGAAGAGTGGCCTTGGAGGATCTTTGCGTTTGCGAGTGATAAGCATGACTTTACACTTTTTGACATTCAGCTGTAATCGCCAATTAGTGAACCAGCTCTCGTACTGATATAAAGCTTTCTGCAGTCGACTGATGAGGTGGGCAGGGTTACATGCCGAAGTCATGATCGCTCCGTCGTCCGCAAACAAGTAGAGATTGCATTTTGCAAACTTGGGAAAGTCATGAGCGAAGAAGTTGAACAAGGCTGGGCCCAAGACAGACCCTTGGGGAACACCAGCTTTTATATCACAGAGGTCAGACAAGAAGTCACCAACCTTGACACGAAAGGTCCTATTTGTCAGGAAGGAGCGAATCAAAGCAACTAGGTCATCAGGAAACCCACAAGAAATCATCTTGAAAATGAGACCATCATGCCAGACTTGATCAAATGCCTTTTGAACATCGAGGAATATGAGACCACCAAACATGGAAAGATTGAGAGGACCACTTAGATCAGCAACTAGCCTCCATACCTGTAGCTGGCAAGAGTGACCTGAACGAAAACCAAATTGTTCCTTACGAATAAGGTTGTTTGCCTCGCAGAAGTCATTGAACCTCTTAAGAATAGTGCGCTCAAAGACCTGGAAAGCATGGGCAGTAATCTAATGGGCCTATAACTGGCAGGAAGAGCAGGATTGAGTCCAGGTTTGGGAATGGTGAGGATGACTGAGTCCTTCCAAGCACTTGGGAAATATCCGATATGCCAGCAGTTATTCATGACCGTGGTGATACAGCGAATGACTCTAGGGGGCAGAGTGCTTGATGGTGTCGATACCAGCTGCCTTCTTACTTTTCAGGTGCTTGATGATGCTCACAATCTCAGTGATGCCAATGGTATTCAGAGAGGTAAGATCTCATTAAGTAAGGCCAAGCTTATCACATTTATCCTTAACTTCGCGGGTAATATTAACCAGACAGTCCTCCTTTGGCGTAGAGAATTGAGTTTCCAATGGATCAGCCATAAGTTGGGCTTTGTCCTGGTCGCAGCTAGCAAAATCGCCATCTTCTGTAAGCAGAGGGGGAGATCAATGGCTCTGTTGTTTTTAAGGGCCCTGATTGTACCCCAAAGATAGTTGTCATGGACTAACAGTCTTGATTTTATCATTCTGCCTTTGATTCCGTAATTCCTTGATTTGCTCACTGACCTTGCGGGAAAGTCTGTTGTACTTGGTCTTGAAATGCTGAAACCGCTGCTGGCAGGGTCCCGGTAAGGAACGCTACAGTCATTGAGAAGTTCTCTAAAAACTTCCAGTCCCGCTTGTAACAAAGACTTATCCTCAGATCGATATTAATCCCCTCAAAATTAAGTGCAACAGAAAGGTGATCAGAAGATAAGACATTTACTGTAAAGATATTATAGGGTTTGAAAAACCCCTTGAGGATAGCAATATCAAGCACATCATTTACGGGTGAGTGATCAGAATAGTATGCGTCTTCAAGCGGACCGGTGACAGAAGTGTCAACCTGATCTAACATGTACCTGTAAAGCACCAAGCCACTTTGGTTAGAGCGTCTGGAATTCCAGTGTGGGTGTTTGGCATTTAAATCACCCGCCACAACAATTGGAGTGGGCCCGGACAATAGTTCATTCAGATCGCGAGGGTCAAGCTTGTGTCCGGGCGGGTTGTACAGGGTAGTAAACCAATGTCAACATCTTTGATAATAATAGAAAACTGCTTCTATATTTGCAAGATTGGGAGTGACGATCTTAGTGTGTTCAATACCTATTCTGACAACAATACCTGCCCCACCAGAGGCTGGATCATAGCTTTTTTAGGGGGTCCTATCTTTTCAGTAAACATAGTAACCTGGTAGCTTAAAAGCTCTACTCTGTTTAAGGTGAGTTTCACACAAGAAGGTAGCATCGATATTCCAGCTTGTAAGAAAATCGTAAAATTCGAAACGCTTGCGAGGAATCCCCCTCGCATTCCAAATAGTGCAACGTAGCTCACCTTGATTCATTGTTTTGTAAGGATGTCTGTCCATGACTATATCCTGTTCTCAACTGGAGTAACCTGCAGCAAACCTTTGCCACTTTCCTTTAGTATATTTATTAAGTTTCTTAGATACCTTTGTATTTTGGCCAATTCATTATGATCAACAGCTCCTTTGCCAGTAGAAGCAGAGGCAGCAGAAGCAAAAGTTCTTCCTTCAGTTACTTTGGAATTCCTATTTCTTTTAACCTGCGGGTATTTGGGACACTTGGTATAGCTGGATGTGTGCTGGCCTTCACAGTGAATACATTTAGGCGGGTCTTTACCTTTTATGTTGGTGCAGTCCCTTGACTGGTGGTCGCCTGCGCACTTGTTACAACGCGGCGACTCGGTGCAGCCCTGCTTTACGTGCTTAAAACGTAGCACTGCAAGGGCTTTTTGTTGCCCCTAAACAATTCAACTGTTACAGCAAGTGGACCAATGCGTTTCAGACTTAAGAATGACTTATTAGGCGCATTCGTTTATTCGTACGATTTGCACGATGATGACGTCGATAGTGCGCCCCGTGCAATTACCGTTTAGTGCGTTCAGTGCGGTTTCTGTGTCTGTGCACGATCTTTCACCTTCGTGCGCTTAGTTCGCCACGGACTACACGAAGCGCACGAGAACGAAGTGCACGGAAATCTCCGAACACGTCTCACGGGCTGCACGAGAGCTACTTCGGACGGCTAGTCGCGCACTCAGTGCAAAAAAATCACATTGAACGAATAAACGAATGCGCCTATAGCGTTCTGTGTTTTGAAAAAGTACTAGGACCACAGCACCGTTTGCTTTTTTAAGTCTTATTGCCTCATCCGGGAAGTAATTAGCCTTTCTAAGATCATCGCAAAAATCATCAAGGTCATAGGTTTTGTCAACGTTGAGAACAAAGTATTTCAACACTTTTTCCGACTTCAGTTGATGGTGCTAGATTTTAAGCACATCATTCTTCTTGATTCCTGACACAAGGGTTTTATGTGCATCCTCATCATGGCATTTGACCTTGATGGTATCAGAGTGACCAGTGTGAGCAGTAATCTTGTCTAGACAGTAATCTTACGTGATTTTTTATCTCGCCTAGAACTTCCTTAATTGGAGTCTAATGATAATAGGGGGAATGTAGATAGTTCCCTTTTCACAGGTGACATTGATTTGGGAAGTACTGTGCTGCAAATTATCAGTCCTCATCTCCCTTCTGGGTTTTTGTTACGAACAACGTTCCAGGCACTGCCTTCCTCGTCTTCTTCACTTCCCTCGGAGTGACTTCTTTTATTGCCACCGTTTGTTGAACAGTCACGATCATCACTTATTTCCATTGTCTCCAATCCATGCACTTTGTTAGTAAAATAAATAGATTTAAAATTATTTCTTGCTTCATTATCTTCCATTGAGTTCCCCGTCTTTGGAGTTCCGGAGCATTTCTCAAAGGCTTTCTTAGTCTCACTTATTTTGTTAATAACATCTCTACGAGAGGTTTGAATTTCTATGTAAGGATTCGAGTTTTTCCTCTAGTGCATTATACTTAGCGTTTGCTTCATCCCGGAGAGCTTCTAGCATTTCGTTAAACACTAGGTCAAATACAGCAAACCTAGCATCCAAACAGACAGTCTATTATAGTAGGCCTTTTCGCAAGACACAGTTCGGCCACTAGCAAAGACTCCTTTGCCGACTTCAGCGTGGTTAATTTGGACGAAGCCATCATATTCCTCAAAGAGCAACTTCGCAGCTAGATGTGTGTTAAAGAAGTCATCCTAAGAAGGACGCACCCGTACCCAGGAATCTAGGAAGTCGGCTTCTGCCACAGCCTAGCGCGAATATCCTATTCTTTAACATGGGAACACGAATTTAAATGGCTCTCACAAAAATATTTTAATAGATATCAGCACACCAGAAAAAACGTATCTGCATTCGAGCTTTTTCTTTCGATTGGTGCGTTTTTCATGCCCGTACGATTAAAACTTGATTTTTTAGCAGGTGTCTGCAATTATTTTTGTATATTTTTAGCTTTTAACCTTACGTCTATGGTGAAAAGTTCAACATCGTATCGAAAACAATTTATTTCTTCTAAACGAAAACGCAGCGCCAAAAGCGTTTTTGTCACTCAATATAAACATTCCAAGGAAAATTTTCCTTATTTTTAAAAGAAAAATTAAACGTTATTTAAAGGTGCAAAATCGTTTTATTTATCAATTTTATCCATTATATCGTTATTAATGATCAGAGTCTTTACTTTTTAAAACTATCGGCTATTTAATTTTTCGTTTCTAATACTGTTAACCTATTATTGCTTAAGATTTGTGTATTTATATACCTTAAAATATATGGTAGTCTCTTCTTATTATATGGATTAAAAATTGTATATTTTATTTCAAACTTGTTGCATGTTGCATGTCTGCACGTATCTCAACTCCAGTTTCTTTAGTAGCTCAAAATGGACGCCCGCTGAACTGGTCGTCGCGACGCGTCGATTAAATTGAAATTTTGGAAGACTGATTAAAGAAAACGTGTATTAAATAGTCGTCTAAAAGTATATAGTATACGTGCATAAGAGTTTTATTTGATTTTATGTATCCTGCATGTTTCGTTAATTGATACAAGCTCTTGGAAGTAGATTCTCTCCGTAAACAGCAGGCGCCGTTTGTCTGTCCACTCTCTCTCCCAGCTTGTGTATGTTCCCAGGAGACATTCTACCCCAACCAGACTGTCGAGAAAATGGATCCTAACGAAAATAGGACGGGTTGTTGGCATTACATAGCAACTAAATCAGTATGTACGATTATTGGTTTCGGATAAACACGTTCAATGCGAAACGTGGGCCCAGGAATGGATGAAATGGGGGGGCTTGTTTCTCGTATGCTTAAACGTCAAAATTAGTTTCTCGTGTGCTTCTACCTAAGTGATAAATTAAGAGACTGTTAATCTGCAATCTTATGTTTATTTCTTTATATTAATAATAATGAAAATTTAGTTAAATAAAATTAATAAAATAAGTTCATGTTACTAGAAGATTTAATATTTTTTATTCTCAATACTACTGTATTTGTTTGTCATCTTAGATAATAATAGAATATTCTTTTGAAAAAACGAAAATACAATTGCATACAATAAGTTAAATATTGGGAGAAAACTGTAAAGTTATGTGTATACCTTAGGCCTGAAACTTTAGGCTAATTTTCTTTTAAAATTTTACTCAACTACCAGAATATATACCCCCCTTCCTCAACTAATCATTGACAAGAAACGAGAAATACATCCATCATTCTTTCCCAAGCCACTGTTGTACTTTTATTTTAACCGTTTTGCATATTTAATTGACAAAAAGGCATTTTCAATTTTCTGAGGATGGAAATGCCACTTGAATGCTAAATCAAGTATTTCATATGTTAGATAAAGTTTAAGATAGGATCTTCTGTAAATATTGAATTATGTAATACTATGAAACGCTGATATTTTAAATTTAATATTTATATGTTGTTTCAAGTTTTCTTAAAAAAATTAAATTTTACCCTAATAAGTATTTCTCCTTTTTTTTTTGATTTTTGATGAACTTATTTTATCCTTAAAAAGTTTAAAAAAAAACATTATAAGTGAATTGTGGTATTCTCAATAATATATTACAGTACTTTATTTTGCTAAAAGTCTACTATATTTTTAAGATTTTACAACCAGCTGTGTAATATTTGTGCTACTGTATTTAGTAATGAAAATGATCTATCAAAACATTTTTCTCCTTTGGCAAATTGATGTTTTCTGAAATTACTAAAGCATGCAAATATCCTATTTAGCATCCTGAGCATGCATATACACCCTTCTTATAAATAGGTTTAATAACTTTAAAAAAAATAAGTTCCTTAAGTTTTCTTCTGTTAGAATGAGGATTGTCAAAGATATCCCTAGAATAATTGAAGTACTTAGTTTTGGAAACATTACAGTTGGTGGTTTTGGTAATATAATTTACATGGTACATGTGCCTGCTATATGTTATATAGTATATAACAGAGGTGGGCAATGGAGAGTTCCTGTATAAAGGAACTCTGGGCAAATGAGGCTCTGAGAACTGCATGCGGCTCTTCGTTGAGTTAAGTGCGGCTCCCATTATAAAGTTAAACCTGTTTTTTCAGAAACTTTTTCACTGAATCTTATTAAATTGAATAAGTAACTAATATTTTGCTATTTGAGATGGTATATTTAATATTATCTAACTGTAGTGTGGCTCTTTATAATATATGAAAATCCGAAATGTGGCTCTCATTGACCTCAAGCGTGCCCATCCCTGGTATATAACATTGTTATTATTTCCATATACCTTTGCAAGATTCTTATTAAGAACATTTTAATGTAATGGATTATTACATGGATTTAATATAATGGACATAATCCAAGTCTGATATTTTAAAATGTTAATATATTTTATTGATGAAATGATAACAAGCTTTCCCCTGGATTTAGTTAACCTATTAATAAGCCTCTCCCCTTTACAGTATTAAAGAATATCTGTGGAGGTTTATGGAACTTAGCTGTATATTAATTGTTGTATTGAGGACATCATTCAGCAATTTTTTTCATCTCATTAGGGTTTTTGGGTGTTCTAAAACCTTCTAAGAAGTCTTTAATCTTATGTGTAAGTCTCAGCGATGACTTTTAAAATTTTTCTTTCTGACTTATACAAATAATCAGCAGTGAAGAATTTAGTATTTATTTTTCCAAAAGTTTCATAATCATATAGTAATAATCAATGAAGGATAATACATAATTTGTAAATATGTATAAGACATGAACTGTTCAAGTTATTCAATTACTATATGTGCTTTGACATATTTAAAATAATTTTAATGTGCAATAGATACTTGTATGGATTCTTTTAAATTGAATAAGTCAGATCAAGGGGGTAGTAAGCCACATTTATGGCATATACTGGTAAAAAACAATAACAACAACAAAAAACAGGAATCTAATATGCACTATTCTCAATAAATATAATTATACATTTAATTTTAACACAGTGGAAAGAATACTATGTTATTTGTTCTACATAACTCCAATTAATATAAATAAAAATTATTAAACATTTCTAAAGTGTGTATTTTGTCTGAATTCAGTTTCAAAACTTTTAAAGCATCTTTCTCAAAATGTTACTTATATCCAACATCATCAGTTTGTGCAGAATTAAATGCCATCATTAAATAAAGATACGTTTATGAAAATTGTTATACTAATTGAAAGACATGAGAAATTCAATCCATATGTCTTTCAATGAGAAAAATCCATATTTTTAATCACAAAAATTTATAAAAATTATTTTCTACCTAAAATGGTGAAAAATGTTTTTAAAATAGTCTTTATTTTTTCCATGAAACATTATTAACCAATTAATAAATATCTTATAGTTATTGAGTAATATACGGTTTCTACTATAGAAATAAAAAAGTAACATTGCAAAATATTCATTATATATTTTTTTTATCAATTACATAAGATAGATCCAAAATTTCACAATGGCTGTCTCATTGAAACTATTGAAGATAGAAAAACGAAATTTTTTATTTTGTCTTCTTTTTTATAATACTATTTTGTACTAGAAAAACGAGAGAATTTAAATGAATAACAAAAATTTTGTCTTAAGTTCCCCCATAAGTGCCATATAAGTGAAATACCAGCTTCACTTAATTATGTTCTTCGAGGCTTGTTTCGTAGCTTTAACTATGTTTATACTTGTATATTACCTTTATCCAAATTAATTAGCATAGTTTTGAGCCCATTATCGTTAGCAGGGCTTCTTTATACATATGGAACACTGAACAGACTCTTAAAATAAAAAAAAATGCAACCGTAACTTTGTTTTCTATATTTACAATTGATAATTTAGGAACCAACTAGAGTAATACCAGGGCCATCGTTATCTTTTTTTTTTTACCTTTACCACGAAGAAAAAGAAGAAGAAGAAAGAAAAAAAAAAAGATCACGATGAGTAGGGTAAATTTGTCAATGACTAAATTTGACTTTTTTGCCAGCTTTGACTAGCTGTATAGGGTTTAATTCACTCATGACTTCAAGGTTATTCCCATGAAAAAATCCGTTGCTTAATAAAACGTCATATTTTTTGTATTTTAATACTGTTCAGTGTAAGAGTGGATTGTTGATTGTGACTGTTGGATTGTCATATTATTGTAGGTAGTATTATAGTTGAATTTAGAAATTTAAATATATATTGTTGCATGAAAAGGGAGGGGGGCAGTTCACTCATAAAAACCTTGCAACCTGCGTAAATCCATTGCAGGTTGTGAAAAACCTTTCCCGAACTACAGGGCGAGTCAAAAGTCGCAGTACATCCTGTTTTTTCGAAAACCTTGCAGGAATTGGGAAATCTGAATATTCCAGTAAGGTATGGGTGAGGTGGTCTATCTTTTACTGTATGTACCGAACATGGCCGCCATCTTGAAATCGGCCATCTTGAATCTAAGTCAATTTTTTTTAAATGAAAAGGGGGTCGTGTGATATATCAAAAAACATCAGCATTTTCTGACAATTTCATTCCTGTAAACAGATTTGAAGTTGCAGTTATGGTTCAAAAGTTATAACACATTCTATTTGGAATTACAGGCTGGACTGTTCTCCATAAAGGACAGTCATTTAATGTGTTCAACATGGTGTCACTCTTGACGAAGGACGCCAAAACCATTGTTGACGTTGTCTCGTCAGTAGCACTTATTGGACGGCCACTCCGTGCCTTGTCAACACAGTCCCAGTTTCTCGGAATTTCTTAATTAACCACCTGACAGTGTTGTGTGAAATTGGAGTCTTTCTGGGTGCTGGTTGTTAAAATCTGCAGCTATGACACGGAAACTTCGTTCTCCAGACATCAAAATGACCTCAATTCTCTCCTCCGTGGTTATAGTCATGTTCAGTTACCTGCTACAAAATGAAACAAAATGTGTTGTAACTTTTGAACTATAATTGCTACTTCAAATCTGTTTACAGGAATGAAATTGTCAGAAAATGTTGATGTTATTTGATATATCACACGAGCCCCTTTCCATTTAAAAAAAATTGACTTAGATTCAAGATGGCCGATTTCAAGATGGCGGCCATGTTCGGTACATACAGTAAAAGATAAACCACCTCACCCATACCTTACTGGAATATTCAGATTTCCCAATTCCTGCAAGGTTTTCGAAAAAACGGTGTACTGCGACTTTGACTCACCCTGTGTATTAATGCATTATGAAAAGTTTGACGCCCATTGGTTTCGCGAATATACACACACACATGCACACACACTCACACAATCAAATTAACGCATTGATTTTTGGTAATGTAGATAGAATATGGTTCCCACAAACACAAAAAAATGTAAACTTTCGCGAGTCCTTTTACTCATGTTTGAGATAATTTATTTTTCTTTATAGCTATGAGACACACTTTATTAAGAAAGAAAAAGAAAGAAAAAAATAAAATGGAATGGAAATGAAAGGTGGCTAAGTACTTTTGTTGCCGACTGTACATAAAATGCCTTGAAAAACTTGTAAACAGATATACAAGCAAGAAAAGGGACAATAAGAGACAGGAAAGAAAAAATTATAAATGATATAAATGACAGATTACAGACCTGTCAACTCACCCGGATTTTGACAATCTCACCCGGTCACCCGGCGGATCGTAAAAATCTGCCGGCGAATAGTACTCTCGTAAAAGAACCCCTAAAATTTTCCCTTCTTTCTCTATGATGCAACAGCAACTTACTTACTGGGTACTTATTTCACGTACGGTGTATCTTACTCCCTTAATTATTTTGACTAGTACAGTCGAACAGTAATGGATTTTTTTTTCCAAGGGAACAAAAAAAATTCGATTTACAGAGGTTTTCGAATTAAAGAGGTTCTACTGTATATAATATGTAATTGTGACATCCTAATCCTATATATTAAAACGCAAAGCGCTTTTTAAAGAGCAAAATCGGTACTGCTTTGCATGCGCATTGATCATTGTTATCGTCATTAATTGTTGTATGTCATTGTCGTAAATTTGATCATCAATGCTAGCAAAGTTGGTTGAGGAAATTTTTTTGAAACCACACAGTTGTTTGCCGTCAAATTTTGACGGATTCCATATAGTGTAAAATTAAGTCCAAAAGTAAAATTTCAGTGCACAATTTTTGTAACAATTAATTATGTTATCAATATATATATATTTTATCCTACAAAAATTTGCTATCACCCGGTTTTCCTCCAGAAATAGTCGGCAGGTCTGAGATTAGCTGACCGTTCTGCAACTCTGTTGCTTAAGAAAACTATACCATAAGAGAGTAAAATTAACCAAGAAAAATTTTAAAAAGGCAATACAGTATTTATAAAACTAATGAATTTAACTAAAAGAACTTATCTGGTGTCGACAACAAACTCGGAATTATTCTCCGACGGGTTCGCCCGACTAATCACACGTTGCTCAAGTATGTGGAAAGGGTTGGGGACTATGTCGAAAACTGAATAGTGCATTACACGTGGGGGGACAATGTAAGTATACGCTATAAAACTAATTTTGAAAATCGGTTATAAAATAAATGTTACAACCTAGGGAGGCAAAACTTTTCAAAACGCCCTCGAAGATTATTGATTAGGAATTATTCAACTCACCTTAATTTGAATTTTTATTAATTTTGTTTGTCATGAAAAATTGTTTAAAAATGAATTGTGTTTGTCATAAAAATATATTTTATGGATACAAAATACGAGGAGTGATCAAAAAAGTAAGGTTACAAAGCCTGCAGTGAAACGTGTAAATTTTATTTCATGCAACCGATACAGCCAATTAATAGATAGTACATACGAGCGTACATTAGGTTATTTTTCGACATAGTCTCCATATCGGTTTAGGCACTTGTTGGTTCGTGAGATGAGTTTGAATATTCCCTCCTGATAAAAATCCTGTCCTTGCGTGTTCAGCCACGTTGTCGCGAAGTGTTTCACCTCCTCGTCTGATGCGAATCGTCGGTCTCCTAGGTGTTCCTTCAAGAGAGGAAACAGGTGAAAGTCGCTTGGAGCGAGGTCTGGGCTGTAGGAAGGGTGTTCGATGATGTCCCAGCGAAACTGTTTCAACAGCGTGGTGGTACTTTCACCTCTATCCTCACTTGAAGGAGCACCTAGGAGAAACACTTTAGAGAAAAATATACAAACATAAAAACTGAATTGTAAACTCCTAAATAATGAGGCTAACGAAAAAATAGAATTTAAACTAATAAAATTGAGGAACCAATAGGTTAAATAAAAATAGTTGTAATTCTTTTTTATATTCGAGCGGTTAAATTCATAACGAAACGTTATCATAAGCATTCCTACGATAATGTTAAACGAAGCGTGCATCAAGTGTTGAACCGTTCTGTGTATGCGTCGATTATTTCTTCATCGAGGCTAACGAGAAAGACAAGCTCCGGCACTGAAAAGTCACCTGACCAAGATAGGTCTCTTAACAATGTAACATTCATTGTTTCCATCTTGTATTTTAACAATCAGTGTTTTTTCCTATCTTGGTCAGGTGACTTTTCAGTGCCGGAGCCTGTATTTCTCGTTAGCCTCGTTTCTTCATATACTATTGCTAAAGCGTTTCTACATAATCATATACTGTTGAAGCGAGCGATTAGCTACTTGCGATGGCTTAAAATGCCATGTCTTAAAATGGAAAGTTCCAACGGTAACAATGGTACGATTAGGAGACGTACAACTAAACTCATTTCCACTATCATTAATTGCTCATTATATTCATTCATGGCGCGTCTTTACGACTTGTTCGTTATATAACATGCCATATCTTAGCATTGAAAGTTCCATTAGTACCATATGGTACGATTAGGACGCGTACTACTAAACTAATTCCCACTTTCATTAATCACTCATTATATTCATTCATGAGACGTTGTTACGAGTTGTTTGATGTATTACATGCCATGTCTTAAAATGGAAAGTTCCAATGGTACCATAAGACAGTTAGTACTAAACCAATTCTAACAGTTATTAATTACTTGATATTTTTATTCATGACCCATCGCTATGGGATATTTGATATATTACATGCTATATCTTAGCTTTGAAAGATCTAAAGGTGACATATGGTATCATTAGAACATGTACCGTACTTGTAAACAAATTTCGGCCATCATTAAGTATTCGTTATATTCGTTCATGATACGTCGTTACGAGTTGTTAGATATATTACATGCCATAACTGGTCATTGAAAATTGTTAAGGGGGTATCATAATAGTACTCACCTTCAAACTTGTTCGTGCTCTGTCCCATATTAATGGAATGGTGAAAACAGTGTGAAAAAGTTAATTCAATTTCAAGTTATTGTAATAAATAATAAGCTCCATACGAATAAAGAAATTCTTTTGGTTTAGGCACGGATATCCCCTTTCTATAATCGTCAATCACGTGCATCCTGCACGCACACCATCTTGACAACGTTTAGAGCAAGCGCGGAGCCGTAACGAAGTGCTCGGCACGCGTTTTCCCCAGTGCAAGGCTGATTCGTCTCTTCCAGCAATTCACTGTACTCACGCTCCCCATTCCAACGCAATGCATTGTTGGAATTGTGTCCACAGATAAACGGATGGACGTCTGAACAAACCGATCGCATAAGCTACTTTTTGTGCGAAAAACGAAATCCTTCATGGAGAGATGAACATTTATTAGCTGGAAAGGTTTCCAACATTTGTTTAATGCAGTTATAAGTTGGAAGTTCAAAGGCAAATACTACCTCCTATCGTCGCAATTTTTTTTTTTGTTTCCCCAACCGGAAGTACTTATGGAGAGAAACTCAATTGAGGACAGCGACTTCTGTTGACGATTTCATGAACCTATCATTGTTTGAGAGAAAACGCAACACATGGAGACACCTGCCGGATTTCATTGGAAACACAATCACTTCCGTTATTTCTGGACATGTAAGAACAAAGAACAAGTCAGGTTTGCGAGAAAATTAATTCTACTTCAGGGACTCGCTTGTGAATGATCAGAATGATAATAGGTGGAATGGGAAACGTCCTTAGTTAGGTTTGCGAGGAAATTAATCTCAACACCAGGGACCTAGAAGGATGGTGAGCGTCTTGATGCACTGGCTTACGGGAATAATAATTCCAACACATAAAACACAGCAGGGAAGGTGAATCTCGCCCTGAAAAGGGCATACCAGCGACGATGAAATGAGAGCAAAGAGCTGAACCTAATGAGAGATGAGTGAATGAGATGATGACAATGAATGTGTGATGCTAGGAGACAATCGACAATCGATCAGTGCAGTGAAAAAGTAGCACGAGTGGTCCAGGAGCTAGCTCACTTACACGCTCGCCCAAAAAGTAAACCAAACGAGGTACACTGAAATGGGAAAGAAGCCCGATGATCTCATAAGTCATCCAGAGAAGAGTCCTCTCTTCGTGGTAGAGACGAGAATCAGATTGTGGATTGACAAATAGCGAATCCAAAAAACTAGGATCTAGTAGATCCAGTAGTTGGGGAAGTCGGCCTTGTTAATGTCCTCGAAAATGATGACGGGGGTCTTCGAAACCTGAGGGGACTACTCATAACGACGAGTGACTGCTCCAGGATATCAGCAACCAGGGTATTTTCTTGATATTCCATCTTGGGCAGCATGTTCCTGAAAAGTGTTTGGACATAGGAACCGACGTGGGTCATCCCCAGATCTTCATTGTTGGCAACTCTTCTATCAAGTTGGGTAATGGACCAGAGGGTAACATTTTGAAAGGTCTGAAGATCTTTCCACCTCGGTTTGCAAATGGAAGCCCAAGCAGGCATACCGTGAAGTAGAATAGCACGAATCACTACAAGAGTTTGCTATCCACTCTGAGAGCGCTGTTTTTGCCCCAGAAGTTCGATGAGGCTAAACTTCGCTTTCTTAGCCTTGTTAAGCGCCTATAGGACATAGTCGTTCCATTTGAGCTTGAAGTCAATCACAACTCCGAGGTACTTATAATTTTTAACCTACTCAGGCTTCCTACCATATAGGATGAGGGGCCTTGGAGGGTTTTTGCGTTTGAGTGTGATGAACATGGCTTTACAATTGTTAACATTCAGCTGTAAGCGCCACTTAGAGAAGCAGCTCTCACACTGCTGTAAAGCTTTCTGTAGACGATTGATGACGTGGACTGGATTACGTGCCCAAGTCATGATGAACGCGTCGTCAGTAAACAAGTAAAGATTGCACTTTGCAAACTTAGGAAAGTCGTGGATAAAGAAATTGAATACCAGCATTTACATCGCAAGGGATCGCCAATCTTAGCACGAAAGGTCCTATTTGTCAGGAAGGAGCAAACCAAGGCAATTAGTTCATCAGGGAAGCCACAAGTAATCATTTTATAAATGAATCCATCATGCCAGACTTGATCAAAGGCCTTTTGAACGTCAAGAAAGACGATACCACCAAACATAGAAAGATTGAGAGGACCGTTCAAATCAGTAACAAGCCTCCATACCTGGAGCTGACAGGAGTGACCTGTGCGGAAGACGAATTGCTCTTCACGAATAAGGTTGTTTGCCTCGCAGAAGTCGCTGAACCTCTTGAGAATAGTTCGCTCAAAGACCATGGAGAGCATTGGCAGTAAGCTAATGGGCCTATAGCTGACGGGAAGAGCAGGATCAAGTCCCGGCTTGGAAATAGTGAGGATGATTGAGTCCTTCCAGGCACTAGGGAAGTGGCCATTAAGGCAGAAGTCATTCATGACCCTGGTGATAATGCAAACAACATTAAGAGGCAAATTCTTAAGAGCACTGTTGGTAATGGTGTCGATGCCGGCCGCTTTTTTGCTTTTCAAGCGCTTAACGATACCCAAAATCTCAGAGGAGAAAATGATATTAGGAGGAGTAAGAGCGCGTTGAGAAGAGCCACATTTGTCACACACGTCTGTGACTTCAAGAGTAATATTAACCAGACAGACCTCCTTGGGCATAGTGAATTGATTCTTCATTGAGTCAGCAATAAGTTGAGCCTTGTCCTGGTCATTGCTAATAAAATCGGAGGAGGGAGTTCAATGGCTCTGTTGCTTTTAAGGGCCCTGACAGTATTCCAAAGAGAATTGTCTTAGACGGACAGATTCTTGATTTTGTCATTACACCTTTGATTCCAAAAGTCCTGGATCTGTTCGTTGACCTTGCACGGTAGCCTGTTGTACTTCGTCTTGAAATGCGCTGCCATAGTCAAAGTATTTTTTTTTCGTGAATGACCTGCCTCATGATGGGAGGAAGATCAAGATGGTCTGGTTGCTTGCAATCAACTAGAGAAGCATTAGCATAGGAAGCCATGATAATGGTGCGAGTGACATTTTTGACATTTTCGTCGATGTCATTGCTGCTGTCCGGGTCCTGATATGGAATGCTACTATCTTTTAGAAATTCTCTAAAAAATTTCCAGTCCTGCTTGTAACGAAGATTTACCCTCAGATCGATATTTATCTCCTCGAAATTTACAGCAACTGGGAGGTGATCAGATGATAACCCCATTCACTGTGTAGATGTTGTATGATTCGAAAAACCCTTTGAGGACAGCTATGTCAAGCACGTCACTAACCCTTTGAGTGATCACAGTATTATGTATCTTCAAGGGGATCGACGATGGATTGTCAATCTGATCTATCATAGAGTATTGAGCCGTTCTGATTTGTGCATCTAGAATTCCAGTGAGGGCGCTTCGCATTTAAATCACCCGCCTTAACAACTGGAATAAGTCCGGACAAAAGCTCATCGAGGTCGCAAGAGTCAAGCTTGCGCCCTGGTGGATTATACAAGGAAGTAAAGTTGACCTCACCAACGTCAACATCTTTAATGACAATGGATACCGCTTCCATATTCACGAAGTCCGGGATGACGATCTTAGTATGATCAATGCCTCTCCTGACAACAACAGCTGTCCCTCCAGTAGTTTTTGGGGGTACTATCTTTTCGGTAAATATAATAAGCTGGTAGTTTAAATGCTCTGCTCTGCTTGAGGTGAGTCTCGCACAAAAAGGCAACGTCGATATTCCAACTTGTAAGGAAATCGTAGAAATCATGACGCTTGCAAGGGATCTCCCTCCATTCCAGATAGTGCAGCGTAGTTTTCCTTGCTTTAATACTTTATAGGGATGTGTAACCATGATTATTTCCTGCTCTCAACTGGAGTAAACTGTGGCAAATCATTGCCGCTTTCTTTTAGCGTATTCATTAAGTTACCCAGAAACCTTTGAATTTTAGCCAGTTCTTTGTGGTCAACAGCTCCCTTACCAATTGAAGCAGAGGCAACAGAAGCAAAAGAGCTACCTTCAACTACCTTGGGATTTCTGTTCCTTTTGACTTGTGGGTATTTGGGGCATTTTGTATAGCTGGATGTGTGCTGGCCTTCACAGCGAATACATTTAGGCGGGTCTTTACCTTTTATATTAGTACAGTCCCTAGACTGATGATCGCCTGCGCACTTGTTGCAACGTGGCGACTCAGTGCAGCCCTGAGACACGTGCCCAAAACGTAAACAATTGTAACATTGCAATGGCTTTTTGTTACGCCTAAACAATTCAATTGCTATAGCAATTGGACCGATACGTTTCAGACTTAGGAAGGACTTATCATGTTCAGTATTTTGGAGAAAGAAATGAAAATAAAACCATTGATTTTATTTAAACAGGGGAAAGGGGGCTATAAGGAAGGAGGAAAAGAAACGCTCCCCTTCCACATTAGTGGCGTTTCAATCCTTTGATGTGTCGGAGAAAAACCGCCTTCCGAGCGTTCGTGCCCGTTGCTTGCTTCGAGGCATATTTTGACACAACCAAATCGTCCACACCTGTTTCCATCCGGTGTAACGCAACGGGCATTTGCAACTAGTGTGTACTAGGTTCTAATTAACCCTACAAACATGTAAAAAAAAATCGCGGGAAATTTACCGTATTCTACTATAATGCGATTCCACTTTCAGAGCCCCAAAAAACGATAAAGTTACAATACTTTACATGTTCATTTTTCGAACATATAAAAGCTTTACTGGTTGAAAATTTATTTACCTAGTAATGTTAAAAGTAATGTAATGTAATGCTACAAATTCATTTAACGTGATGCCTATATTGTTCGATTATCAATAAATGGCGGCAAGAGAAATTATGAAACGTGATCGCAGTGACTTTTTCGCGAATGCCGTCGCCATCTTGTTTTCAAGAATTGAGAAGTCTTTTGATTTTTGGAGTTAAAAATTGAGGAAAAAAAGGAATTAATATACTGTATATGTACGATATGATGTACTGTAAAATACCAGTTAATTAAATATTATATGCTAGTTAAGTTTGAAATTTGTCGGATCGACGTTCGTCAACCCCCTCCCCCCGCAAAGAGTTTTACCATGGTTATTAGAAGTTAGTTATTACTAACTTCTAATAACCATGGTTTTACGATAAAATGGCAAATCCTGTGTATGGATACAGTTAATTAGAAAGATTTAACAAATAGAAAATTTTGTGCGTTAACAAAACTTAAAACAAAAATATTAAGTTGAAAGTTGTTGAATTAAAATGCTTTACGCTAATCACAACCAGGAAGTAGCAATCCAGAGACGCTAAACCCTTAATCCTTCCTTGTAGGCTCTCCCTTATGGCTCCCATATTCAGTGTTGCCAATGAAATTTTTATAAATACACACCCCACTATTCCTAGATTACACGCTTTTACACGCTGGCACAACGGCATTACACACACAAATTACACACAAGAGGGAGCAAATGATACGAGCCTTTGCAGAATTGCTTCAGCTTTACATTCATGAATTCATGTATTTAAAGATCATTCAATTTTAATTTTTTACAATATGAAGTATTAAGATTAGTTATAGAAATCATACCAATACTAGAGTAGAACAATTTTTTATTTAATAATTTAACAAAATTATTGAACAATTTAACATGCTCGGCAGCTCGGCTGTGCTCGGAGTACAAGTCGGAGTGGTTGTGGGTAGGAGACCGGAGAATAATCTAATAATCTAATCTAGATTTATGGTCTGGTCGATTACACGCAATGACACACAAAATTTTTTTTACACACACCTGACTCAAATTACACACAAATCGTGTAGTTACACGCACATTGGCAGCACTGCCCATATTCCTTCTAGGCTAAGTTTCTACAAAAAATTCCAGATTTTCCATGCAACCGAGCTGACTGTGCGCTGATTGGATATGATCTGCGTGATCTTGCAATAAATATCCATCAGTCCCCAGCCCTGGGGTAATCCTATTATCCTGTATTCATACAATTGGCTTGTTACTTCCTGTTACATGACCCCATTCTTTTCACTTCACCGTGTATTACATGCTGACAGTCGAAGACTGTAGAGCAGTCGAAATACGTCTGACTGAATAAATAATACTGTGGGAAGTGGTTATGTTTCTTCGCCTTCTTTACTGTAAGTAATACCCACAGTCAGAAGGTAATTAATTTTTCTTCTCTCTATATAAACTTTATAAAGTACTAGCAGAGTTGCCCAGGATAATTACAGTCTTAAGGTAAGCAGAACAACCTCAAGAATGTAGACGAAGCTCCCGTTGTTCAGATGTTTCCTACTGAATAGCTATTAAAAAATACTCGATAGACATTAATTACATGTAGGGTAGATGTACCAGTAATTGACAGTTTAAGACATCACTGTGAAACGAAATTGTGTACGTAAATCAAATTGCATTTTTAAACCTTTTTAATTATACATTTGTGTACTTTAAATTGTACGTAAATCATACAATTTTTAAATTGTATATACAGGGTGATTCTGAAAAAGTGTGTATAACTGTAAGCAATGACAGAAGTGACCAGAATGAACATTTTCTTTTAATACAATGTGGGTCCGAATTTGAACGCTAACTAAGATATGAACAGATATAAAAATGCCGTCACCAAGATCAACAAGTTAATAACTCAGGTTCTGCAACGCCTAGAATAATGAATTTTGGAGGAATAATAAGGTATCGTTAAAATTTGATCAGTACAGTACGTCTCAAAAGTTTAGGATATCCCAAACTTATTACTTGTCAGCTCGATAACAGCGCCTAAAACTCTAGATTCGTAAAAGATACCAGTTTTATTTTTGGAGAATTTAAAGAGCTTATGTTAGTGTATGTATTCACCAAATGTCAAACAATTATCATGCAAACAGAAATATTTATTCACATAAGTCTGAGACGTAGCTTGTCTCAAAATTAATTTTTTTGTTTCAAAAGTTTGGGATATTTTTTTCACCATTTTGTGAAATCCCCTTTTGCACGAACTACTGCCTCACAACGTTTGGGCATACTGGAAATTAAGTTTCTACAATACTCTGTGTCAATTTCACCCCATACATCGCGAATACATTGTACCAATTCTGACTTTGTTTTAGGGCTCTGGTTCCTCACACGACCTTTCATTATCCCCCACATATTTTCAATGGGGTTCAAATCTGGAGAGTTACCAGGCCAGTCCAAGACTTGAATGTTCTTATCTCTCAAGTACGCCTTTGTTTTCTTCGATGTATGAGCGGGTGCACCATCTTGCTGATAAATGAAGTCGTCATCTGGAAAAAGTGACTCGATGCTTGGAATCAGATAACCTTCCAGCATTTCACAGTAAACATCAGAATTAACGTTGGTATTGATAACACATAGTTTGCCAACTCCAGAGTTACTAAAACACCCCTAAACCATCACCTTGGCAGGATACTTTGCAAAACGATTGACGCAGGATGGATGGCAAGCTTCCTGAGATGTTCTCCATACTCTGTTTCTGGTATTAAAATCCAAACAAAACATTGATTCGTCGCTGAACAATACTTTGCTTCACATCAGCAGCGACCAGTTTACATGTTCTTTGGCCCAGTCCAGACGTTTCTTCTTCTGAACTGTCGTCAGAAGTGGCTTCTTAGTTGCGGTCCGTGATGTGAGGTCCAGATCCCGTAAACGTCGGTGTGCTGTGGAGTGGGATATGCTCTTCCCAATTTTCTGGGACAATGCTGATGCAATTTGCCTAATTGTTGCTCTTCTGTCGCTCTTGACAATCGTCTTTAGTGTCCTTAAATCACGGGCGTTTAGCGATTTTGGACGACCTGGTCGATGATTCACATGCACACTCTTGGTTTCCTGCCATTTTTTCAGGATGCGGCTCACGGTGTTTTGTGATCTGTTCACTTTCTTTGCAATGTCTACTTGTTTCAGACCCTTTGAGTGTAAGTAGATAATTTTGTTTCTGTCTTCCTCGGAAACTTGAGGTGTCTTCCCCATGTAGTTGTTTGCTTTGTTGTTGAGAACAAATGCGCATACTGTAGCTACGTAAAACCCATAACCCTGTCTCGAAAAGTGCATTTGTCCGTTAATTTAAATATTTTGCATCATGGAATAGTCTATTTTTGCAGGTAGTGATGGTTCTTAAAACCTTTTGTACAATATCCCAAACTTTTGAAACAAAAAAATTAATTTTGAGACAAGCTACGTCTCAGACTTATGTGAATAAATATTTCTGTTTGCATGATAATTGTTTGACATTTGGTGAATACATACACTAACATAAGCTCTTTAAATTCTCCAAAAATAAAACTGGTATCTTTTACGAATCTAGAGTTTTAGGCGCTGTTATCTAGCTGACGAGTAATAAGTTTGGGATATCCTAAACTTTTGAGACGCACTGTAGTTTCCGAGTTACGCATTCAAAATCGTAACAATGCTCACATGCGAGTACTAACTAGCACGTGTTACGATGTTGAGTGCGTAACTCGGAAACTAGTCGTTGAAATTCGATCACACTTTAACGATATACAGAGTTTTAAGTACCCTATTATTCCTATAGAATGTGCCAATCTCTAAACAATTATTATATCTTTAAAAGCTATTAAGTTATTAAATTTTTTCCTAACTAGTGCATGAATCACCAGTAGTTGACAGTTAATGCACAATATTTTAATTACACATTTTTATTATATTGTTTAACAAAAAGTTTGAAATCAAGCATTTTTAAGAATGTGTAAAGTAGGCTATTTAACATGAACCAAAAATTGTGCTTTTTAAAAGTTGTTCATATAGATCATTTATCTTTTTTTTCCTTTGAAATAATAAATAAAATCAGTTCACTTTCATGTAGAGTGCAAGGACCATAGAAAATGAAGGTGTTTTCCGGTTGTGCAATATCATCAGATCTTGGCCAACAAATTGTTCGTAGAAAAACTGGATTTTTGACGATTGTTCTCCTACTTGCAAAATTCATCCAATTCATCCTATGCTACTTCTTATCATAGTAAGCAGAATACCATTAGTAGTTTTCTTCTTGGAAGATAACTTGTCTTGGGCTATCTGTTGATCGTCTTTGTGACAAGATTCAGCCAACAAAAAGAATCGGCGAATAGGGCCTAGAAGATTTATGTCAAAGTGGGTGATCTAGAAATTGATAGTCAAGTTCCTATAATTGACACAGCTAGATCAATTACTGGAAATGAAGAAGTTACGCTTAAAACTATCATGTTTTCTTTATTATTACCCTACATTCTACATCACATTAGTATATTTTTGTTCGTTTTTTTAAACACAGACATTATCAATAATTGAAAAGTTATATCAATTACTACATGTCTGGGTTCTAGTAGTTGACGTTGGATTAAAACAGTTAGCATATTGGTCATCTGAAATTCTGTTACTACTAAAAGTATTGTCTACTGTTCACACAAAAAGGTTCAAGTAAAATGAATAACAAATATTTCATAACATTCATGAAATAAATTCAAGTAATCAAACCCTCGCGTAGTGGTTCATTACAAGGTTTTTTTCGACTCGGTAAGGCATTGAACAATCAACATGTGTTTGCGGCCATAATAGGGAGCAAAGTTCTTACAAAAAAAATTATAAACAAAAAAACATGACCATTGTGTTCTGGAAAGCTGTAGTTTTTTGCTGTTCTGGAAAGCCTAATACATTGTTTAATACGAGGTGGCAAAACCAGTCCCTTTTCTTGCCTTGTTATGTAGCGTCATCCCGGCTCCCCACATCCCAAACTAAATCACTCTGCCATGAAGGGCGGAAAAGTGATGTTCAGTTTCTTTTTCGACGAAGAAGGATTCATTTAATGCTGAACGGTACTGCAACACGTTGCTGAAGCTGAAACGGGCCATCGAAAACAAGAGCAGAGAGGAGCTCTCGAAATGGATAGTGCTGCTCCAGGACAACGCTAAGCCAGTTGTGGCTAGAGTGCCTTTGTAACTGGTTATAAAGGCACTCTACTTGTGGACAAGAAGACCCTCCACCTGCTGGGAAACATTTCGATGTGAAGTCCTCAAACATCCTCGGTGCAGCCCCGACGTCTCCTTTCGGACCCTTAAAAAATTACTGACAGATCATCGGTTCACCTGCGACAAGGAAGTGTAGAACACTGTGTAAAAAGGATCTGCATGTTTCAATACTGAAGCCATCATTCGCCTCTTACGTTCTGAGATCAGTGCATCACTATCAAAGGCAATTATGTGTAGGCGTCACGATACACATTAACTGCACTTAAAATATTCGTTAGATATAACCGTAGTTTCCTTTTCATTTGGGCACACCTTATAGTAATCATCATGTTTTTCATAACGGCGACCCTTAAGTGCAGAAAGTTATAAAAGTTGATTAATTAGACTAATTCGCTGTGTGAATTTTAAGCATGAACCAACAGTATAAACTTAAACGCGACATTCTCATCTGTAAAAAAAAAGCAAGCATTGGAGAAAAACTACCTCTATTACAATGTTTAAACTTTCAAACTCGACATCATATTAAGAAATTTTAATTTTGACAAAAACCATAGAGCCTATACCTATGAAAAAAAAAAAAAAGAAATGCCACTCTTGTGAACCTCTAATAAACTCTTGTGTGCCATATCATGAAGTTGGCAACTGTAAATTCCGTTGTTTGAATTCGTCTGTTGTATGATATACCATATTTTCAAATAAAGACCAAACTTTATTTGTCGTAAACTTTTGTACAAAGCTGAAAACCATCGTGAAAGTGTACAAATATTTCAATAATCTTGTAAATATTTATTATACAGGGTGAGGCATTTATCTTGAAATAACTGAATATCTTGGAAACTAGGCATTGTACGAAAAAACGTCCAAAATCAAAAATGAATTATTTCGCGGGAGAAATTCATTAGTTAAAAAAGTACCCCCCCCCCTCTTGTGAGAGGGGCTGGGGGGAGGAGGTAACTTTGAAATCTTAAATAGGAACTCCCATTTTTAATGGTATATTCAGATTTTACACAATATTCGAGAAATGTTTTATCAAGAGCATAAACTGTTTTATCCTTATGTGCTCTTGGTTTTATTCCTGGTGTTTTAATAGGGTGATCCAACCGTTTAGGAGATAGAGGCTTTGAAAGTGTGGAACTTTTAAAGTTTTGAACCCAATTTTATCGATGAAGACAAAGAGATAGAGAGTGGGTCTTACAGACATTCTTATTCTTCTTTTTAATGGTCTCTAAGAATCCGAAGTCAGAATAAACAAGTTTCAGCGATTATCATCGCCATCTGATGAGAAAAAAACAAACGTCTGAAGGAGATCTCCAGTCACCAGCTCCTTTCTCGCTGTTCACTGTTGCGGTTGCCATGTATTGTTCCCGGATGCCTTAATTATGGAAGTAAATCACTCTTAGAATCACTTGGCACCTTTTCCCAAGTCAGACGAACTTAAGAAACAGCGGATAGCTAAAATTAAGAAAGATGGTGAGCCAAAGTTTAAAGTGACAGAAGCGAGCGTTGTTTACTCTGCTCATTTTTTTAAAGACCGTGATTTTCGCCAGCTTTTGTACTCCCAGAAAAAATATTTGAAACCTGGAGCAGTCTTATTGTTATTTGATTGGATCCCTAAGAGACTGATAAGACAATAATACATTTTAACAAACACCAGTACAGCTCTAATCAGGGATTTCAGTTAGTTGTGCTGCTTTATAATGCAATTCTAAGACTGCATCAATGTGATGATATAGTTTGTATTTAACCTGCAAATAAAGAAATGGTTGATGATACATTAACCTTAATCAACAACAAAAAATATAAACTGAATATTCACACAATATGTATTTGGCTAGGTTTTATTTCATTGAACATTAAAGTATTTTTTATTGGACTTCAGAGGTTGTACATTTTAAATAGCATTTAATTTGCTCAGCAGGGCATTCCCAATATACATCTTGATTTTCTTCATAACTCAACAAGATGCACACCAGAGAGTAACCAGCTAATTGAGAAGGTCTGACTCTTATTTTATAGTAAACTTCTTTCCTTCAAGATGCGTATTTTAACACCTTGCATGTACCCTTCGTCTAAGAGATAACTTGATAATTTTATTTGATTTCGTTGCCATATCACTCGTCTTGCCAATGAGATAAGAGTTCCAGCCTCACAATTAAATTTGCGGAATAGAGTGTTTCCCATATTAAATAGTGGGCCCAATTGCCATTGGAGCTACGGTCTTTGCAACTTTACTCTTCGTTCCGAAGAGCTCTTCGGACCTTCTGTTTTTATAATTTACCTATCAATCTGCAACTTTCTAAATTGTTTTAATTTACCTTTGCTATATCATTTCTTAAATAGAAACATTTTTTTGTTTTGATTATGCAATTCGTCACCTTAATGTTAAGTAAGCTATTAGGGGCTACTTTTTTTTCTTTTTAGTTTCTCATTGTTTGAAGAGTGACTCTGCAAAACAAGTTAAACCCAATTCTAAATTAATTTGCAACAACTAGTGCTAACGTTTGACGTCATAGATTTCTACATGTTGGACACTATTTGGTGTAAATCGAGTGAAAATTTTTCTTAGTATGAGTGGGGGAAAGTTAGCATGACGGTGCAAAATAAGTTAATTCCACCGCTGTGTTCGGTGCAAATCGTGCTAATTTTTCTAGCCAATCACAAACTGCGAGCGAAGGCTTTCTACGCCATTCTTCGTGAGAAGAAGACTGTTCCAGATGTAAAGCTTATAGCCTTGATCTACAGCAGTCCTTCCGAAGCTGCCAAATCAAGAGACATTCTATTCACGTCAGCTTGGCCTCTACAACTTTGGGTTGTGCGACGTGTCCTCCGACCACTCTTCCTACACTTGGACGGAGAAACAGTCCGAGCGAGGCAGCAACGAAGTAACCAGCGCTGTATTTCATTATCTCAGTGAAGTTCTCCCCCATGATCCGGAATTCGGTCAATCAGACACATCGTTCTCGCAAGTGATGTTGCGGCGGCCAAAACAAAAACAATATTATTTTCTAGCCATGCTACAGAGTTGTCTGTATGGAGCGCCCAACAACATACAGAGTGTGACGATGGTGTCTCCCGTCCGAGGGCATAGTTTCTTGCCGTATGACAGGCTTTTCGGGCGCATTCGTCAAGATCTCAAACCAAAGGAAACGATCCTAACATTTGCAGAGTACCACCAGGTTTTCAGTGATCATTGCAGTAAAGTGTTTGTGTTTCCTAGAGACTGGGAGGTCTGTGACTGGAAGGCCCGGTATGCACATCATTACAAGAACCTTCCATCCATCCAAACAGCGAAACGAATAGTCCTGTTGAAGAAAACAAAGAAGAGGGGCGGAATGACAAGTCAAAACCGTGCGAAACTAGTCAGCTTACCGCGTGGACACTGGGAAGGAATTTACGATGCTAAAACGACGAGCCAAGCACAACGGGACCACACTACCTTCAACAGAGCCAAACAGGCCCATATCCGCTGCCAAAAAAAAGGACAAAACACAACTTCTGCTCATAGCCCGCCATTTGGATCGGAATGGCGGGCTAACGATGATCTCCAGATGTAGAAAGAGCTGACCGAATCCATGGAAGTACGTCTTGATGATGATATGCTGTCCTATGAATGCAACTGCATCGAGCCAGAACCTGACGCTAATCACGTATAAGCAGAATACACGGAATTATGAAAGGTGTTGTTTAATACTCTGTCCGTTATCACCTTTACGTTCTGTATAAACAAAATAAAATAGTGTTCACTGCAAACAAAGTTATATTTATTCTTTTATGAAGCAAAATAAGTTAAATCCGGTGTTCCGTGCAAACCAAATTAGATCAAGAATAAAACAGTACTGTATCTATCCTTCCTCCACAGCATGAAGTTTAGTAAACGCACTGATATCTACGTAAACTACACCTTAGCTACTGGGATTGGTAGTCGATTCGTTGTCGGTAGAAACGTTTTTCACTTTTTGCGCAGAATGACAAAAAATGGATTTAACTTGTTTTGCAGAGTCACTCTTCGTTTTATACCCTATCATAGCTTTATCATTAGTTTGTTACAACTACTATCTCAGGAGCTCTATTTGTTTTATTGTCTCATTAGTTTGTTTTATTAGTTTTATTTGTTCTTTTTTCTTTTTTTATTTGTTTTTGCTTCGGATTACTTATCTGTATTTTAGTTAGATTTAATTATTTAGCCCATAGATTTTTTTGTTATATCTTAGTTATTTACTATTACTTACTAATCATGTTTTTTAATTTATACTGTTCTTCTCACAGTGCCCTCCTGGCCTAACTTGTTGGTTTTTACCATACTGGC
>JAHWFO010033869.1:117232-163452 GCA_023313115.1 Rhysida immarginata
GTATGTATGTATGTATGTATGTATGTATGTATGTATGTATGTATGTATGTATGTATGTTTGTTTGTCCACGTATTTCTCAGAAACTAGAAATCGAATTGCAATAATTCTTGTTTTTATTGGATTAAGTATCTTTCAACTTACGGATAATTCCAAGTTTCATCAAAATCGGTTCAGTAGTTTTCAAGATATGGACTGATATAGCTAGGCGATAGTGAAAGTTTCATCAAAGTCGTTTTTTTTTATACTGTTTAATCTTGTTTGAAGTCAGTTAAAAACCATCATAGGATTTCGTTGTATGATTTCATTCAAACATAGTTACAGATCAAACTAATGATTGGATACGGATTTCTACATAGGAATGTCAAATTACATGTGATCGCATATAAATTATTAAGTAGCAGAAGAATGTCCGTCTGTTCGTTTGTCTGTCAGCCCCTTTCATATTTCCTACATTTTTTTGACGTACAAGGTCGAAATTCGGAATGTAGCTTACCATAGGCATGTCTTACTTCAATACGTATTTATTTTGGTTTTGATTGGCCGGAGTTACAAGGGTGAGAGTTAGAGAAGACCTTCGGATCTATATGATGTATACAGGTATGCAAAGGAGATATTCGATATGCAGACAGTGTTGCTAGCTCAAAAAAAATTTTTCCACCAAAATCAAACTAAAAATCCACTAGTTCTATTGTTCCAATGTAATATTTAGTGGATTATTTAGAGGAATGTAGTGGATTTTTGCATAATTTCTGTTTAAAATCCACTAAATCTAGTGGAAAACCCACTGATCTGGCAACACTGATTCAACTGGCAACATACGGCATGTGCTATGTCATTCGATTGAAAATGATGAGAAACGTAAGAAGATAGAGCTCTTTTTCATTTTCTAAATACTACCTTCGACAAAAAAAAGTGCGGATTAAAGAGGTAAACCGGGGTTCCGCTATTTTCCCGCCTCAGGCGGGATTAATTTCTTGTTACTATTTCTTAGTTACATGATCTGTAGTAGAATGATAGAATGTATATGATGATGTCATAATTAAAAAGAAAAGAAAGATGCAATTATTAATCAAATATCCTCTTCCTAATTCAATGAAAAAAAATGGAAGAGAAACATAATCTTTTTATTCACTTCAAATGTAATTTTATTTGCACGAAAGTTTTGAAATTATTTTTTTCGCTTACGGCTCGGTCGATTGCTTCGCTTTAGTCATCATCAGCGGGAAAACACCTTCGCGTTTCTGCGAAAAAGACTGACTACACCTTAATCGAATTCGAGTCACATAATTTCCATGACCCAAACGGTCAAGGCATTCTTGAGATCATCGAATACTTTGAACGTAACAATGACTGTAAATTAAAAAGAAATAATGAAAGAGTTTCCGAGTTTCTCACCAGAATGTTATGAGGAGGGAGTAGTTTTCCTCCCTCATAACACGACGCAATGAACGTCTGCACCAACAAAACCCGATGTGAAAATATACACTACACTGTTTGTCGTAACTAGAATAATATTGCCTTAATAATGTCAATAAGTGTCAAGTATTATTAGTACTGTTTTAATAACGATATAACAAGTGTTTGGTTAATGATTTTATTATATTAGAAAATAAAAGCTGTTTATTTTTCATTTATCTTAACATCTCTTATTGAACATTCAGTTACTATATTTGTTATATTCTGAGTTGTTTCTTGAATATTTTTTTTTTAATAAGCAAATAATGTATTTGACAATTATTTTTTGGTTAACTATAAAAATTATTTCCGTCTTATGGAGGTGTAGTGTTTCGCATTTTGTAATCAGTGAGGTTTTGCTTGTAGCCTCCTCTGACGACAATTTGAAAATTTGCGTAGTGGTGCGGCGGCGTTAGTTTTGCCAGTCGCTGTGAACGAGGATGTGGGGAACATAAGGGCCAGGATAGGACGAGGCTGATTTTCCTGATGATCAGAAAGAAGGGTTACATCCGAAGTGGAGTCTTTATTGTAGTATTTTAGGCCTATGTCATAATAGGCTTGAAACAAGTGATTTTTTTTAATTTTGGGCCTGCTGCAATGTCATAATGTATCCAGTAGGCCAGCGTAAGTATACCCAATTTTTAATCTTCAATATTATTGCGTACAAAGCACAGCATTTTGGGCACTTTGGCTCTACAACGTGAAATCATTTACTTAACGTTTTAGATAATAAATAAGAAAAAAACGTGCTTATGAATTCAAGTTATTACTGTACGATTGCTTGATTAAACACTTTATAATACTGAAAAACAACTAGATCTTAATTATTGATTATAAAAGGGGAACGAAGAAAACAAAGATCATGTTATAAAAAAAACAACGAAGGCAATGATCGTCGATGGATGACCTTTAACTATCTACTGGAGACTTAAAAATTGTTGCTAAATGTTAATAATTTTAGTTAATCAAACAAATACAGTAATCGTTTTCCGTCAAATATAAGGATGTTCTCTTGCCCATGTTCTTATATTACATATAAACATGATCGATCCATCTTTTTTTTTTATTTTTTATTTAAAGAGTTCCATGAAAATTAAAAAGCTATTTCGGAAAGTTTTAAGTTTATTTCAGTTAATATAGCAGTAAAAATGCTCAGTTTATTTCATTAATAAAAAAAAAACAACCAAAAAAAACAAACCTGAAGGAACAATTAGTTCGTGACTGATACAGCTTGAATATTTTGATAAGTTAATACTCTTATATCTTAGTATATCATGAATTTGTATGTTATCTATTACAACAAAAGATACGATATGGATGTAAATTGGATCATCATGTGGATTAAATTACTCTCTAAGCATGTGCTTGTTGATGATTTCCTGATTGCCTTAAATAAATAAAGTGATGTTGTACAGTGTTGAGATGAAATGTACAATGGGAGATGTGGGATAACAATCAGTTTAGTGTTTGAATTTGCCATTGTTTTAATTAGATACTTTTGATTGTTTTGTTGTTGTTATTAACAATTACAATAAAGGTACAGTGTCTAGTTAAGGAGTGTCCACATTACCCTTCTTGACTAAAATGTCTGCAGTGGGATCTTATAAACAAGGCATACAGGGAGCAAAACAAATTCAGAAGATTTTTTTAAAATGTGTTGAATACATTAGTAAAATTTCTAGCACCTTGAACCAAAAATGACTCAAAAGTTTTTGTGTTGAATAAAAGATTTGCCTTGTCAATTCATTCCTCACTAACATACTCTATCTTTCTAGGGTAGTGCATGAGAGCCCAGAAAAAGCCACTTATCCTTGTGGGCATTTAAATGAAGAATTTAGCATTTTATACTTTTTGACTTGTTCTCCCTGCATTTCATCTAACTCATCTGTGATTTTCGCTAACAAACTTGTTTGTTCTTTTAACTTTCCCCATAACCATTTCTCTAATACTGCAAACTTTCAATCGAATTTTTATTAATTGGTACATTGTCAGTCATATAAAAAGTTATAATTCTTCATTGAATAGTTCTGGTTTTTGAAAAGTGTTTCTGTAACGATGGAAGATAGAAGCATTCGGTAATAATGTTATATAGAAATCATAACCATATTTACCTCATAATTCGCTTGAAAATCTTAAATCACAAGGAATTCTTTCTATAGGCTTCAAAAGATTCAATTGAGTCCTTTCTCCTAAATTAGTTGAATCAGAATCCGTGAAAGCTTTATTCTTCTTGGTATTGCTGTTTCAGGAAACTTTTGGTCTCAGAACTTTAGATTTGAAATGAAGATTAAGAGTCAAGATTAATTCTATAGTTCACGTCAACTTTATGGGTAATACTTTTATTCGGTATGAGCTCAACAACTTATTGCAGTCAGCTTACCACTAGCCCTTTGTTATGGCCTTGTACATGTATTTACCCATAATTAATATTTTTCCAAGAATATTTATTTAATGGTAATTTGGAAATTTAAAAATGTAGTTGATTTGAATGTTATTCATTTTGATTGAAAAGTAAATAATTGAATGAAATGACAGGGCAATTCATTGTTGTATAACAATAATAAAATATTGGTTGTTATATTTGTTTCTTCCAATTTCATGAAGTAATTGTCTAATAAATACAAATTTCTAGCTGCATTTTTAACAATTATCATCTGATCACCAAGCTGTGAATTCAGATTTACACCTTTTAATACATCTTAAAAATAAATGCAAAATATGCCCACCAAAGACGGAAAGCAAACTGTATTGTATGTTTCATTTTTTTTTAATAATAAAATCTGTTTTCCAGATATAATTCAAAATTGCTTATCTCCCTGCTGTTATATTTGGAAAGGTGTTGTAATCTACTATTTTATATTTTTTAGTACAGTTTATTTATATATATCTTTTTTTATGAATACTTGCCAAAATATTAATTTATAATATATATACAGCCCCATTTTTCTGATTTTGTTTGCAACTTCATAAGTTATAACTAAGCCTAGTTATGACAAGCTACTAAGTGTTCTGGTAATGTCATTGACCCCAAGTACCATAGGCAGTTACGTTTAGTACCTTGTAAAAGAGCTCTACAAATGAAAAGTATAATTAGGGACAGGATTGTTGTTTAAATATAAAATCCTTGCAGAAGTAGATTTGCATGGTAAAAGTAGGTAATCAATCAATCAATAAATAAATAATTTAGGTTCTGATTCATAAAAGCATCGTTAGCGATTTAACGGCAACATCTCGTTGTTATGGCATCTAACAATATTTATTGCTATTCACAAAACATGTCACAAACAAAAATATCTTTAGTTAGCCTCATTAGCTAACGACATCTCAGACTCTTTAAAATGGTGGAAGGTGTTATATGATGAAGAAAGATCACATATCCTAATATTTTGATTATTGTAAGTATTGATTAAATATCAGTAATCGAAACTTATTCGTTATTATAGATTTTCACCAAATGTAATTTTCAAATGATTGACAGCCTCAGTCGATATACAAATCAAGGAGTAATTTGGTTAAACTGGCAAACTAATTGGTTCAATGTCGAACCCCTCTCCTGGACAAAGGGCATTGACTTCAGAATAAATCTTTCCAGCATATGCTACTTTATCAGCATTTGACATTTTCATCAAAAAAATTATATATTTTAGCACTTGATATTTTCTAGAAAGAATTCTTTTATTATTATATTATTTTGGTAGTCTTCGATCAACGATTCTAATTATGAAGAAATAAATTTTTGCTTTTGCTTTTCTCCATTTTCCTTAGTAGTCAGGATTTTTATTGCTGTTTTCAAGCAAACAGATATTTCCGTACTCTCGAAACCAGACTACAGTTTTTTTGTTGTTGCATAAAGAAAACTAATGACACGTACTGTGAATTGCATTTACGACAAATCGTAAACTTGCTAAAGTTACCGACGTCATTGATAACGCCATTTTTGTGAATCCAGTCTTTAAACTGTGAGGTGAATTATGTTTATGAGAAGTAAAATAGTGACCTCAACTTCAAAATTGTTTAAAAATATATCATTTTAAAATAAAATTTATCATAAAAACAGTGCATTGATGTTTAAACATTTTTGAAATTGAAGTCATTTTTCACTTCTCTTTACTCCTCACTTAGGTAATCAATAAACTTTAACAAATGAAATACTTTAGGTTAATATGACAGTAAAATTACTTCTCTGTACATAGCTGTTTAGGATGATTCACTAGATAGTTAACCATTTAAGTATCAGATTTTTATTTTTCATTATGCTGGAGTTGACTGATATAGGGATGGAAAGTCTTGAGGGTCAGAGAGAGATAAAATGAGACACCATTTGTGATGGTAAAAATCCAAAGCACCAACATGTCAATGCTAAAGTGGCTGGTAGCCATCAGCTGCATTGGAGTTGAATATCTCTGTAAATATTTAAATGTAATTACAGTTTGAATTTGTAGAGTTTTGTGGGGGGGAAAAAAGACATTGTAAGAATTTCCCAATTTAAGCCTACTGGATTTCCGTTAGGTCAAAATTGCACAACTACCATGGTCATATCAGGACGGCATTATAGGGGTCGCAAATTTTGCCTCGCAAGGGTTCTTTATCGTGCAGCCAAAAAACGACTACATGGATGAACTGCTATACTTCCCTTCCAAAGGAATGCATGATCTCAGGATTTCCCCCCTGAAAAAATCCTTGTCGTCCTCGGCCAGTATCGAACCCGCGTCATCCCATACCTATAAGTGATATAGCAATCAATTTGACTGTTCTATATAAAAAAAAAATAAAATACTAATATTAATTCAGTGATGCTGCCAGGCGAAATCATCGTGGTGCAGCGCCAAGCTGCCACGCTGCCCCTCGGCGCTGCACAAACGCAAGAAACTGAAACCAATAAATGCCAACAATTTGCGGCTTAAGTATTCATTGAAGTTTATCATTGTGGCATGAATGGTTTAAAGCCTAAACATTTTAATTAAACTGCTACGTACATTCATTTAAAATATTAAATAACTGCATCGGTTTAGTTGGTAGCCGTGATGAGCTGTTTATGGCGTTACTCCTTGTGCTTTTTTTTATCCTCTGCGCTGACAAGTCGAGCCTTTTGCATTCGTGTGTGGTGGTTTCCTGTGGTCGCTTTACTGTCAAAACAGCTTCGTCTGCGAGAAGAAATATTCCTCAATAAGCTTTCATGTTTAAATTAGCATTAATAAAATGTTGAGGGATAATACAGATCAACTGTATAAGGTATAAAGTTTAAAAATCTTAATGCAATCAGTATTTGCAATTTTATCCATCAAAAATAGTGGATAAATTGTTGAAAAATATAAATTAATAACTATTGAGGACTGTACCACCAGATGATGTCTTTTCGTGGCATCACAAAGTAAGGAAGAGATTAGCCTAGAAGAAATTAGAAAGCCTTAACGCGCCCTAATCTCATATAGATTCCGAAGTTAGCATTATGCCTTAAAAATAATAATGTAGGTCACTGAAATGCCCATGTACTTTTATTAACTTTAAAGCAAGAATTTAGCTGCATTCAGTCCTCCTTTCAGACATTCAGTGCCCTATTGCCTTCGAGCGTGCCATGCTGCCCTTTGTTTCTGTAGCCATCACTGTAAATAATTACTACCTCAACCGTGGGATGTAGGAAGTATCATGATTACTACCTCAAATGTATCTTTTTATTTGTTTCGACTTTGTATATACAGTAGCCAGTGTGACATCGTCACGTTTGAGCACTGTGGATTCATAGTTTTGTTTTGGATCGTTTTATGGAATCGGGGATTTCTCATTGAATCCGATTTATGGTTCCTACACAGCCTGAGTTTTCATTCTTTTACTTTTTTACTAACTTCATATGGTAAAAATAAAATTATCTGTGGTAATGTACCTTCCAGTGTTGAAGTAACGTTTCAGGTAATGCATGATGATGCTCACTGGTGAACTTTCATTAGCTGGGCTATTCTCGTTCTTTACTAGATATGGGAATGTGTTTCACATATATTTGGACTATACATTGTTTGCAGACTATAATGTAGCAGTCAAATTGACTGGTCACGGTGGTAGAGTAGCTGTCTATATATCAAAAACGTGATTTTCAAATTGTACCTAATTTGGTATTTTGAGAGAACAGCACTAAATAAGTCCTAAAAGGGTATGTCAATAATTTAAATAGATCCAAGGTTACAGCATTTTAAAAACTAAAAAGAGTCTAAATGATTGCTCTGGTATTTCTAGTGTTAAAGAGTTAATGTAAATGCATAGTATGAATGTGGTTTTGATTTAGAAATGTCTGGCATCTCTGAAATTTTTACCCCTTCATCTGCACTTTTTACCACCCTAAGTTATTTTTTTATCAATAAATTGATTTTCTTGAACATAATATGTAAAAAATGTAAAAAACCTCGTATCTTCTTTCCTTTCTCATCATTTCCGAAAGTATGACACTTGATACCTTAATTCACATGAAAATGGCATGGCCATGAACCTGGCTATTTTGATGGGCAGGTGGTAAGCATTTTATACGGCATGACTTGATACCATGTGATTCCAAATTTTTTTTATTATGAATTTCTTCAAGGGCAACTGACATCAAAAATTTCGACACTATAATATTAAATAAACAATTAAAGGAAACTGTATACTTGCATAACGTATAATTTAATTCGGAAAATTTTTCTTAATAGACAATTGATTAAATATGTAAATATGAATGGATTTAACCATTCAGGGTATTTCTAAATGGAAGGACAATAAGTACCTAGCGTGATCCTTTGCATGATGACAAACTTACGCAAAATGTTCAAAACTCAAATTTTAAAGGTCTAAACATCACGCGAAGTTTGTTGAAAACCTGTCGAAAATGTCATTTAATCTCGACAAGTGGCACAGTTCATTATTTTGATATGTGGAATAAACTGAAATGCTCTATGATTAGGACATTGTTCTAAAATAATTGAAAACACGCAGCTACTTTTATGCTTTTGTTTTGACTAAATGCGCTGTATCATTGTGACGTCGTACGGCACTACTTATTAATAAAGTGCTACATTGTTTTTTAAAACATCCTCGCCTCTTTGAATTTAATGAACTGCAGATGCGGACACAATTTAAATTTTGAGTTTTTGACATTTTCGATAAGGAACTTTTTGCTTCTATTGATGCATGGAATTACACTATGTACTTATTGTCCTTCCATTTAGAAACGCCCTGTATATGTGCCCCTTATGTTTTATATAACTGTACCCACATTGAGATAAATAAATGAATGAAAGTATAGACATTTTTTAGCGGAAGTTGTGCTGCTGCCATTATGAGATTTTGGTTTGAGCAAACTGAGCATAAGCAAAGTAGTAATTAACGTTGAGAAAAATTACTAAGAAACATTATAAATATACAAGCCTCAACTTAAAAATTTAAATTAATATTTACATAAGTTTCAAGAGGCAAGAAGGTGCATTTCTATAAACTAGTTTCGTCTAACTTTATTACACATTTTTACACAAACTGTAGACTATAAAATGTTTATTTTCCTTATTATATTTCACTAATATATATAACAATTATCAGAAAGAATTGAAAGCTGCCAGGCATGCTTGATTTGCCTTCTAAATTGAATTCCATTCTTTTTTTTTTTAATGTTAATTGGATCCGTCCATTTCAGATATTCAGCATCATTTTTAGGAAACAAAAATAAACAATAAGGCAGTTATCATGAATTAAATGAGCGTGATCAATTCAAAATTGGTTTTTCCATAGTCACAATCGAAAATAGCTGAACATCCTACCGTGGCACAGAACGAACCCTACTGCATGCTTGGCTATTCAATCTGAGCACCCAAAACCATTACGACTTATATTAAAAACACTGCAAGTAGAAAGGCTGCCTGGGATTGCTGAAATCCTTCAGTTCCATACAAACGATAGATTGAAAATTCAACATCTAATGGGGGAAGGAAGTAGCATTTTCCTGCCACCTAGTGGTGAAATGCACGTTAAGAAAAGGTCTATAAGATGAGAAACAAGATGAGAGGCCAAGCCCACCTTTCATGTATAAATTGTTTACATTTTAAATCTTGTAACTTGGAAGATGGTTTAAAACCGAAACTCGTATTAAAAGTAATAATCAAGTTTGTTGCAAATCTTAACCCAGATGTCGCTATTCTTAATTTCATAGCGCAACATGGAACAATTCAGTCTTAAGTGCATCCCATTTTTATTTGGATTTTCCAAAAATAAGGATGGATAATGATCGAAAAAGAACACCAATGTTGAGTTATTCTGTATGAGATAGCCAAGATGTTTTGCCTCTGTGATGTTGTGTGCACGATTGAGGCAAAACTCAAATCGACTTGAGCTTTGAAAACTGATGTTAGAGTAATTATATAAATTATAAAAAAAAACTTCTTAAGTTATAAAAAAATTATAAGTCGAATTAGAGTTAATTACATGTCCTTTAAATTTGATTTTTATTGATAGGTGATTTTGGGTATCAGTTGCCCTTTAAGTCTAAAAATTACTTTCCAACAATATAAACTAGTCGTGGTTGCTTTTATTCATATGCAAGGGCTCGTTAATAATACATAGCGTTCAGCTCCCAAGGAGCACAACTTGCTAATACGATTTATGCTTTTCTTCCGAGAAACATTTTTTTGATACCAAACATTTAATGGCGTGATAATACTGTTTCAAGTGCGCTAATCGACCTTTTAACAAGTTGAAATAAACTTCTGAAAGCACGATTATAATGTCAGGGCTACAAAAGCTCTTCAAAAATATGTTGTATTCATACTTTAAGGAGCAAATTTAATCTGATATCTGAGCTCATAAGGGGATGTAAGCTGAAAGGAGTACATGATTTAAAGGGCATAATTTACTCATAAGTTAACATCATTTTCTATTGAAGTAAAGATTGTGTGTTTGTGGAAGATGTAATCCATACAGACTAACATTTTGAATTTCAATAAGTGACACAAATAACTTTTAATAAATGATTTCATGTATCCAAACTAAACAATATTGACAATGAGGCTATATAGTTCACCTGTTTTTCAATGTAAGAACTTAGTCACTTTCTGCAATTTCATTATACCATCTGCAGAAAAGTTCATTTTTTCTAGTTTTAAAGCCACTTGTGGGTAACTGATTTCGCATCCTCATCAGATAAAACAGTTGCTCAGCCATTGACATCTTCATGGGAACAAACAGATGAAAGAGGGAGTAAGGTTTGAACTGTACAGAGGGTGGCGGAGGACCTGCCAATCATATTTGGCACTTTCGTGTCTGACATGTTTTGTAACGTGGGTGTGTGTAATCTTGCAGCAGTCTCTTATCTTCAGAGTCTCTTTCGAGGCATTTCTCATGAAGGGCACAATGCAACTTGGTTAGGCGCTGGTATAAGATGTGGCATTCCCAGTGCTTCCCGTTGGAAGAAACTCCACCAGTAGAATGCCTTCCATATCCCAGAATATTTTCACTAATACTTTTTTTTTGCAGACAGGGTCCTTTGAATTTCTTTGGCAGTGGGGAGCCTAATTGCTTCCATGCTATTTCTGCCCAAGATTCATCGCCAGTCACCACATCTTCGAAAAATTCATGTCTGTCATGTGTTATGCATCAAGTGGTTCAATGATGCCCGATTGGTCATCCTATTGGTACACTGCCTTTGCAAAATTGCAGTTCCCCATGAACAACCCCTATTCTGACCAAAATTTTGAATCCCTCCACCAATGAATGTCTCCAAATGAATCTGCTTGTCTAAGTGAATTGCTTGCTCAATGCTTGTGACATTGCTTGCTGTTGCAGCGGTTATAGGTTGGCTATAATATGACGAATTGGTGAGGCCTTCACGTCAGTTTGAAAAAGAAAAAAAACATGTACCATCTAGGCAATCACCACCATGCACTTCCATTATATATTTGTGAGTTTCATTTGGGGGTTTTCTATTAAGTTCACAGAAAACGAACAACAACTCGCTAATCTTCAACATACCATTTTTGTTTTGCGATTCACATTTTTGCCCTAGGGGAACGGCCACTTATTTATCATTAGGAGTAGTACTGTTATCATTAGGTGCCTTTAACCTGTTCAGTGAAAGAGTACCACCAATCAGTGTCAAGAGCTTATTGGTTGGAATCTCTTGGCAGGGAGGAGAGCAAGAGGAGGGAATGGGGACATTGTTAGTCATTGTTGGCACTGATGTTTTCCAGAATTAAATGAATTAATATAATAAACCATTAAGGAATTATATAACAAAGTACCGAAAGGCTAAACTAGACCAGTCGCGGAACCATATTTATCAATTGGCAAAAACAGTAATTAATCATGCACGTCCCCAACGAGTTTGGATGTATCTTTGAACCAATTTGGATTATCATTAATTTTATGTTATATTCATTCATGACACATCATTCCAAGTTGTTTGATATATCACTTGCCGTATTTTAACATTGAAAGTTTCCAATGGACCATAATGATACCATTAAACGCATATCTTTGAATCAATTTGGATTATCATTAATTTTACGTTATATTCATTCATGATACGTCATTCCAAGTGGGTTGATATATACATCCATATCTTATCATTGAAAATTTCTGAGGGTGTCATAAGGGTACCATTAGAGCACATGCCATTGTATCCATTATGCCAATCTTCATAACAGTTCATTCGCGGAACCATCTTTATCAATTGACGAAAGCAGTAATTAATAACCACTTATAGCTCGTCATTATGATTTGTTTGATGTATTAATTTATATCATTCCATTGAAAATTGCTAGGTGGGATTTGGATGTCAAATTAAGCTTATTTTTTAGTCAGCCAATTCGCGAACTTGGACAGGATGGTGTTGCACTCTTATATTTCAGTCATTTTGTTTTCACATTAGTTTATGAAAGTCCTATTCCTTTTTTCTGTCTCCTTTTTGTCATGGAATTCTACCTTAGACAATTTTTCACTATATTGTTTTTCCCCATTTTATTCTGAATTTACTTACACCTGTTTTTGCTTAAAGGGCAACTGACACCAAAAATCACCTATCAGTTTTATTATTTTATAACATAAAGGACCATCAACTAACACTAATTCCACTTGTAAAATTTTTATAACTTTAAGTAGTTTTGAAATATAATTTTTCAAACATCAGTTTTCAAAACTCTTTTCGTTTTGAGCTTCGCCTCAATTCACCGCTAGACGTGGCGTCACACTGGAGAATCATCTCGGCTATCTAACATAGAATAACTCATCATCATTTTTCTTTTTTGATCATTTTCTATCCTTAATTTTGGAAAATCCAAATAAAAAAATGAGATCCACTTACTTTGAAATGTTCCTTGTTGCACTAGCGTTATTCGGGTTCAAATTTGCAACAAACTTGAATTTTAGTTTATTTTCATTATTTGATTAATATATGTGTCGGTTTCAAATGTTCAAGTAAAAGTTACAAGATTTACAAGATTAACAATTAGATTCGTCAGTTTATATATTAATGTGTTTATGACATTCTCTGATGTATTTACTTGGTTGTAACGATTTTGCTCTCCACCCATATATGTTTCTCACACCCGTGTCAGTTTCTCTTATGATCAGGATGAACCGGTGCCCATAAATATATCTAATGTTCACTTCTGCACATCGTGCGATGACTGATCATGCGACCAAGGAAAGCAAATTTATTTTTTAAAGACTGAGGGGCTGTGCCCACCAGACCCCCCCCCCCCCTCTGACGAACTGATATATACTGTACCACCTCAATGAGACTACTATAATTTTTCCTTACATATATACAAACACATGCCACATCGTTTAAGGGAAAAAAAATATGCAAAACGAATTTCATGTAGTTGAAAAATATAAAACAAAAAAATTCTATATAGCCTATCTTATTCCAATTCCTGAATAAACTGTTTGCATATTTTTGTTCATAATTTGTCTAAGATTTTTATCTGAGTATTCTTTTAACTTAAAATCAATAAAGAGCAGGTCTTGTTTCGATTTCACACAAAATTCACTCTATGTAAATTGACATTTTTATGAGAGATTTTAAAAAAAGATGTTTACAGCAAAATTAGTCTGAAAAAATTCCCAGAAAAATAACACTGCTAATTTTAACAGGTGATAGATAATTTTTTATATTTTTTTATAATTTTAGTTCAGAGCAACGGAATCATCACTAGTGCACCCCCCTCCCCTTCTATCCTATTGATTCTATTCGAGTGAGCAACAATTGAGTTGCCTTGAAAATGGGTCTGGTTGAATCTTTATAGTTGCCGTTGACATTGCGTGCGCTCCCACAGAATTCCATGTTACTCCGTTTTGGGAAACTATTTAGTTGACAAGAAAGGGATCATAAAGATTACAAGGCTGATACATTTTTCTCGAGAACTTTTTTCAAGTTGATCTCAGATTAACCTCCGTTGAATGAATGAGGCTTTAATGATAATGACTACAGGACTGGAAACTCCTTTCGCTCGTATGACGTCATCGACTTCCCCCTATCTGAAGAATATTTTTCGTCCTGCTCAGTATATAGCGAATATTTTGTTTTTCTGAAGTTTTCGAAATTAAATTATGCAATTATGCAGTTTTGTTTAATTACACTAGGCAACACGCATTTTTTGACTAAGACCACACATAGTGTTCTTAGTAGTAATTTGTATGTAGAATCCGAATCTGCTTTTAGATTTTTTCTATCACGTCACGTTTCCAAGTTATGCACTTTGAGACTTCTATGTTAAAGTAATGGGTGGGAAGAGAACTCTCTGCAGTGTTAAACTACCCATATTTTGGGGCTGCAAGGAAATTTACCAGGCCCCAAACACTGAATGATTTAAAAATGTTTCATTGTAAAACAAGAAAGCTGTGCGTGCTAGAGAAATTTAAAAAATATATTCGTTATCAGCAGAAAAAAATACTACCAAAAATCACCCACTTTCATTTTGTCACAAGAAAAATCCTAAATTTTGTTGGCCAGTGTTATTTACATAATCCTATAGTATCGAAAATTTTGATGTCAGTTGCCCTTTAAAGAGTTAATTTTTAGTGCTATAATTTTCTCTTTCTTTCTACTGTTGCTGTAGTGAATTTCTTTTTACTTTTTAGTTTGGCTCTACTGCAATGCATACTCTACTAGTACAAGTACAGTCGGGTGCATAAAGGTTTTGACCTAAGTCAAAATTGTTCGGCTTCCTTACAATACTTCAATTCAATGAGGTTACTTTTTTCCAGGTATCTAGTCGAGCACACTTACTATGGAACGATTCCATTAAGTTTTTGCTTAACATCGGGGGAAGGCAAGTTTTATATCACGTGCTCAGTTATGTTGACAAAAAGATTATTTTGGCTGTTCTGATGAGAATTTTTGTTTTATTAATAATAAACTAATCTATTTGGTTAATAGTGTAATATAAATGGTCCATAGTATCGATATAATTATATGCGTGATCAAGAGATAAGCTGATGCAGCGCTCGTTATCGTGTGATGCGGAAGTAATTTACAGGTGTAAGTGGAAGCTATTTTCTTTTGACTGCTTGAAAGGTTACAAGTCTCATTTTTTGTATATTTTGTGTATATAAAATAATCAACGACAACTATGCCAAACCATCCGAAATTTTTTTAAATTTATTATATAACTACATGGATCCAGTCATAATTTGACGGAGAACAACCCAACTTATTATTAATCCCCATCTCCTTAATTAAAAAATAATAAAATAAAAAATTGTCAGAGCTGAAATATCTCATTTTGCACAAAGAATAAGAAATGAGTTAATATATAAAATCAAAATAGTTTTAAACTAAATTTCTCTGAAAGTATTAAACTGAGACATAAAGTGTCAGTGGATAAAATGATCAGTTTTTAAAGCTCTTTCTAACGATATAACATTTAACATAACATTTTCAGAGTTTTTCAGTAGTCACAGGGAAATGTCATAAAATGATCAAGGCAGATTTTTTCTTTCTGCAAATCTTCAGTTTATTCGTGACCACCGATAGAGAAGGCCTCCACAATGAAACTGAATACATTGTTACATCATCATAGATAGTGCAAATTCAGGGCTCTTAAAAATCGCAGAAGTGCCAATTTTGCTCTTAAAAAATGCTTTGCGTTTTAATATATAGGATTATATATTTTAATAGTAGAGAATATTAAATGATTTGAACAAAGAGGTTTTTTGTAAAAGCAACGGTGGCATGAATTAGTGTATATTTTATTAAAAATTAAAATATAGAGACAAGCATGCTATGACAATTAACATTAAAAGTTTTTTAAACCCTCAAATAAACAGATCAAACTGCACACTTAGGTGAAAAAAATTTAATCTGTTTATGGTGTTCTTTACATACACCGTTTAAAACTTAAACGAAGTCAAAAACGCGATAATGAACAAAAAAAAAAAAAATTGTCTATCCATATCGGATTCGAACTCTGCCATTCGAGGCAGCCGCTATCGCTTATTATTGTCAGGAGAGAGCCCGTGACGAGCACATCCCAGGCGTATACCTGCTACCCTATTTTCATTAAGAAGGGACAGGTCCATTCTAATCTGCCATGACTCCTAGTACAAGTACCTGATTATGCAACTGATCAACATTCTTTAAGCTTAGCCCCTACGGAGCAGGTGAAAACCTTTTTGCACCCGACTGTACATTATAAATTGAAATTTTATTTTATTAAGGATGATCTTTATTAATTGGGAAAATATTTATTCAAATTAATTTTTGAAATCTAAAATGATCTACTAAAACTTTTATACTAAATCATTATCATCATATTCAATACCTATTCATCTGCTACTGGATGTGGGTGTCTCTAAACATTTCCAATGCGCTCGATCCTGGACTTTGCTTTTCCAGTTGGTGCCCATTGTTTTCTTGATATCATCATTCCTTCTTGTACAGGGATGTTGTCATGTCTTCTGACAATGTATGCCTCTCAAAATAAATTAGTGGAGCAAGAAATATAAAAAAAGTAAACGAGTGTAAAATGTTATTTCTCTGTAAGATACAGAGAAACTTCTATAATTTTTATTGACAAGGACATTAGTGAATTTTTATTATGCATTGTTATCATTTAAACATGTTATGTGCTATGTGCTACATATATGTAACAAGGGGGAGGGGGGAAGAGTGGTGACATTTAAAAAAAAAATGATGACTTTATTAAGTTTGTGGCACACAGCTGGCTGGAATTGAGGTTCTTGAGGATTCATTTGGAGTATCTTCACTACTCCTCTGTGAAGGCAGCCTCCAAACAAACTGTAGTGTTCCAGTTTATCAGTTTAAGTTGGGGAGGTTCTGCTGGTTACTCTGTAAACTTGATTGCTGTTTTAAATCAACTCAATCTGGTGTAGTTTTAATCTCCATGAAAAAGAACAAAACACTCAAAAACAGTGTGCTGTGATGATTTATGACCTATTTTTAGTGAATTGAAAATGGAAAATTGAAGCGCTTTGCATAAGATAGACCATTGTTCCCCAAACTTTTTCGACTCAAACCCCTTTCACAAAGGTCTGAGTTGTGCGAACACTGATTTATAAATAGACATATATACAATAATAGGGGGCAAGGGGCAGGGCTAAGCCTAATTGTGTGCTTTCTGTTTTATAAAATCAGGCGGAAGGATACATGGAAGAGCAAGAGCAAATTGATAAGCACTATTTTTGCGGAAAAGCACTGTTTTTGGGAACGAGCGCACTACTCTCGCGGCAGGGTGCAGCGCCCTCCTAAAATAGGCTAGCGGGAGCACTGTATGTACAAAGTCATATAAGATCTCTGATAATGTCAAGAATCTCATCAGTGTCAAAGTTTAATTGGATATTGAAGATTTTATGGCTTTTCCATTTTGCTTGAATCTTTCAATGTTTCTAGTAATCAAATCTTCTTATCTATCATAAATTATACAACATTTATGCCTTATGCAATTTTTTCAGAATGATGTTTTTGATAGATAATAATGATTTGCTGTCAATATACAGGGTAAACCATTAAGTATTACAATCATATCTGCCATAAATTATAGCACATTTATGCCTTATATGATCTTTCTAAAAGATGTTTCAGATAGATTTATAATTAATCAGCAAATGCTGATTTACTGTAATATAGATGTAGGCTATTTTTTTCCCCTATGATTGTAGCTCTGTCATGGATGGGAAATAGCAGGACAGCGATTCGTCCCCAGGTATCATCCCATGTGACTTTGGGGATACATCAAAGGATTAGTGTTCTAACCACCAGTACCTGCAACTTGACAAAAATTGAAGATAACCACTCCCATTCAGATTGTCATCCCCGAAATGTTAGAGAGTTTGGCAGAACTTGAATACTAACTCGATATCGTTACAGTTACTCACGAGGGACACATAAAACATTTAGAGACAATGTGGGAAACACACGTGAATCTAACAGTTTTAGTATATGCTTGTATAGTTCAATAACTATAACTCTTTAAAGCTCCAATATCCGTATTGGTTCACCCTGTATATTGACAGTAAATCATTTATCAAAAACATCAATTTGGAAAAATTGCATAAGGGAAATATGTTGTATAATTTATAATGGATAAGAAGATTGGATTACTAGTAATATTGAAAGATTCAAGCAAAAACAGAAACCCCCAAGATGTTGAATATCCAATTCAAGTTCAACACTGATATGATTCTTGACATTATCAGTGACCGTATATGACTTCATACAGTTAAGAGTGATGCCTCTCGTCCAAAACATCCATGATGAGATTTTGAGAGAGATGGGGGTCAAGCAAAAGTGGTTGTTAGCACAGGTTTTACTGTACTTGGGAAATGGCTCTTTGTACAGATGGTCAAGTACACAGGTTATCTCAAATGATCCTGTGTTGTAGGATCTCAATTGAGATAACCAGTTGTATTTATGGAAACAAACCTTAAACCTAATTAGTAGAAGTTTAATTAAGTTATTTATAGTTTAAAATTTTTTTCTTCAAAATCCAGCATATAGGAAAAAATTAGTCATTCTGACATTACTTAATAGAATGGAAAAAGCCATATTTCATTAAAACTTTTAAAATAACCCACAAAAATGAATTTTGTGCATAACATACTTTTTATTTTATTAATACACCTGAAAATATTAGTGAATATATGTTTTTTTAATTGATTTTTATTATTTTTAAATTACAGCTCCAGGTCCACCTGGTCCTTCGGGACCTCCAGGTTCCACTGGTGGACTACCCGGTCCAGTGGGACCTCCAGGTCCCTCAGGTCCATTACCACCAGGAATAGTACCATCTTCTCCTCAAGCAGAAGTTTCTGGTGCTGCATCAGGTGCCATTGCCCCTCCGGCACTACCGGGTTTTGTATGTCCAAGGCGTCCTAATCTTGGGGTAGAAGGACGTCCCATATTGCTCAGAGCTAATCACTTCCAAATTACTATGCCAAGAGGCTACATCCATCATTATGATATTACAATTCAACCAGATAAATGTCCTAGGAAAGTAAATAGGTAAATATTTAAATCTTGCAGGTTTTTGTTGCTAATAAAATTCCTATAACATTTCTTGCTTGTATAAATCTTGTGTCCATTTTGATGAAAACACATCACTTCATATTTGTTGTTTTAAGTTGTTGCATCCCCCCCCCCCCTGCAGGCGCTGACACACACTTCAGACAACGGCAACTGCCTACCGTGCGGAGGTGAAACGACCAGGGTTGTTGGACTTTGTATGGGGGAGGAAATAAGGGCGGACACTTAATGGTTGGAGAAATCAAATTTATTTCAAATCCACAAGAAATGCATATAACTTTGCACATATAATAGGGGCCCCTTAAAATTAACCAGTAAGAAAAAATCATACAAAAGGATTTATGTAACTACAAAATTGAGCATACACCTTAACTGCTACTCAACATGATACATGTTTTAGTAACTAGAGCAGCATGTGGGGCCACTCCTTCACTGTCTGCCTTCGTACACTTCCCTGACCTGCTACTCTCAGGAGTGAGTTGTCCCTCTCATTCAGTGCCAGGCTCCCCAAAGTGATGAACCAGAAGGTGTATATTAACGCCCACTAACTGCTGCAACATGCTCAAGAAGACATCACGTGTTCCTTTTTCAAGCAGCGACTAATGCCAGGGGAGGAACGCCGTAACCCCAGAGATCCCAATGACCCCACCACTTTACCCAGAATAGTGGGTCAAAGGATGCTTTATCCTAAAATATCTTCAAGACATGGAGCTTAATAGTTCACTCTATTAAGCTCAGTCAAACACTTCCGGGGGCTAATAGCCAAGGATCCACTGACCTGTGTTTCCTTCATGGACCATCATGTACATGTGCAGTAGCACACTCGGCCAGGGAATGTCTGCTCGGCTTCACACTGCACGGAGAACACGCAAAATGCTAATACAGCATCATAACATAAATACAGAGTAGCCCAGGAATTACAGACACCCTTAGAGCCAATATTCCAAACATACACGTTGGTACAGTCACCAAAGGAAATAATCCACGAGTTTAATACTTAATATTACATTTCATGCTAATGTGTTGTTTTAATAGCTTTTTTAATTATAATTATTTAAATTTAATAATCTTAATAATGTTAACTCTAAATGTAATAATAAATTATTAAAAATAAATTAATATTGAAACTGTAAAACTTAGAGTAAAATTCAAGTGTGGATTATTTCCCTTTGATGACTGTACAATAGTCTTAAGGGGAAAATGGGCGGACCTTTAACAGTCTGCAGTGCTGCAACTGAACCATTTCAACTACCGACGTTTCTCTTGAAATGTTCGTTAAGTCTATAGAGTGTACCTTATTATGTGACTCCACGCAGAACACACTTATGGTGTTGTATTGTATGTACACATTCTTGTCTTCTAATTACATGAATCGCGTCTTACAAGAAGAAAGTTAAAAACGCTCACTGCTAGAAATCCTCTATCCACTCCGCACTCGGGGAAACTTCCCTGCAATACAGGTGTATTACCATCGGCGGAGCTCACTCTTGTTTCCGTTCCTTTCGACGGCTCATTAGAGTTTGTCTTTGATGATAATCAAGCAGGAACACATTACAAAACACTGACTTCCATGGAGAAATCAAAACACATGAGTAAATATCCATAGTATTGGGCCTTGTATTGCTGATATATATTGCTGATGTAGTGGGCTTTTTTTTTTTTTTTTTTTTTTCAGAGAAAATAAAAATGTACTGTGTGTTTTAAACACTCTCTCTAAATGCATTTATCAAGGTTCGGACATTAATATAATTTCGATCGAAGTTGGTTCACGGCTTTCTAGGCACAGGGAAAAAAAACAGATGTTGGCGACGTTCGACTCGTGCCAACCATGAGCGCAACAATGACATTGAGATGGCAGCATCCCTTTTCGGAAAAGCTCCCAGAAACATTGCTGCCCCCCAACAATGCCCTTTTCTGCTACAGGAAGGTTGCTTCACGGCAACAAAGAAAGTCAAAAGCTAAAAATAAAATAAATCCTACAAGCTAAAATCAGTAACAAAACTCGTGTTATTTTTAATTCAAAAACGAAGAATAACAAACTCCAATAAAATATACATTACTCCACCGGATGGGTGCATTACTAATCCTATGTAGCAAAAAATAGAACCAGGGATCTTTGGGTTACCGTCCGATGCTGTAACCAGTAAGCCACTATCAAACAAGTCCTATGAGCATAGGTTACAACACTGCTCCTTGTTTGGAGTCCAGAACGATCTTTACTATTAAAGATTCGAGTCCAGGCTGTGAAATATTCTTTACTATTTTTCACTATTTATTTATTAATATCCAGAGATATGACGTGGAAAAAACCCTCCTAGGCCTATTTTCCAGTTATAATTGAATATTTTAGGATAGAGATATTTGTAATTTTTTATTTAGAATTATACACTGAACGACCAATTTATTAGAGACACCTCTTACGGAAAATGGATCTGCCTCCCAGTGACACACAAAGAAATGGAACAGGCCAAAGCGGTGTATAAAAGGGATGCATTGGATCACAAGTTGCAGTCAGCAGCAGAAGTGGACTGAATATGGGTAAATCCAAGGATTTGACCGACTTTGAATGAGGCATGATCAGGCACAGTTGAGCATTTCGCAAACCGCGAACCTCCTCGGGTTTTCCGGTACAACAGTGTCAAGGGTATTCAGTGAATGGCAGTTATGCCAAAAAAGCAACTTCCAACAAACACATCTCTGAACGAAACAGGGGCGTGGATGAACGAGGCCAACTGCGACTGGCACGAATTATCCACAGCAACAGGACGGGAACAGCCCAACAAATTGCAGCACAGTTCAATGAGGAAGCATTCCAAGGAAGTGCTCGAATGACCTTGGACTGGTTCCAGGAAAAAGACACTGACTTCCACCTGCTTTAATGGCCAGCTCGGTCGCCCGATCTCAATTTGATCGAGCATTTATGGGATAAAGTGGATAGAACCATCCGACACCTTCCTACACTACCGTACAACCTGCACCAATTATGGAACGCTGTAATGTCAGTCTGGGCTGGTATTCCTCCGCAACGGTTTCAACACCTTGTTGAATCCATGCCAGCACGTATTCAGGCAGTTCTCGCCACCAAAAGAGGCACAACACGCTATTAGCGGGGTGTCTCTAATAAATTGGTCGTTCAGTGTACAAGTTGTAGGTTATTTTAATAATTTTATCTTTGTTCCTTCATTTCAATTTATCCTGCCCCCCCCCCCCTCTCTGTAAGTACGAAATTTCTATTTAAATACCATTTCAAGATAAAATCAAATGGTTCATTTTTATATTTTTAATTTCTTTTTTTTTTTTTTAGAGAAATAATTGAAACAATGGTTCAAGCATATTCAAAAATTTTTGGAACCCAAAAACCTGTATTTGATGGTAGAAAAAACTTATATACTAGGGATACACTTTTAATTGGAAAAGATCGAGTAAGTGTGATTCTTATATAGTAAATGCATCGTTTGTAATGAATTGTCCTGATGAAAATTCTTGGGTCAGTTTCTTAAAGTTGATTTTAAAATAACACTGAAGGATTATTTAGGATTGATTCACTTACATTGAGGTGAGGTGTGGTGGGGGAGGGGGACACAAGAATGGATTGTGCATAAATTTTAGGCAACATTTAATAAATAGTTATTATTGTGTGGAGAAAGTGTTGAAAAGTGGATATTGTGGACTCAAAAGTTAGTCATGAAATCAGGGCTTAATTTGGCATTATGGGCTGCATCTGAAAGAATTACCGTATTTTTTCGAATATAGGCTGCGGCTCTAAACCGCAAAAAATCGAAAATTTTAGGAGTGCAGCCAAAAGTGAGTGCGGCCTGAAAAAAAAAAATTTTTTCTGAAAAAATCATTATCGGTAATTTTAACTGTGTAAATAATTATAGTAATCTCGTTTTTAATTTAGTGTAACTCTTCGACAGTGGCCATGGCTCTATCAACGAAGTGCTGACCAATAGCGCGATAGAGCATTCTATGACATCAAAACACCTTGGAGTGTAGCCAATGAGAAAGACCTTGACCTTGGAGTAGAGTGGGCCAGCAGAAGGAATGAAATCGCTGACAATAGCTTTAACCCTTTTGCTGCGTAAAGCAGATATATCCACACAAAATAACATTATCTCTACCTGAGGAAATCTGATTCATCTCACAGATTTAAAAAACTTTTTGTTATGCTAGTAAAGTGGATAATTCCATCTTCTCAAGAATGAAAATAAAATTTAATTACGCAGTGAAAGGGTTAACAAGTGAATTTCCTAATAATTTATGAATGAAAATATATGTGACTGGTTAATTATTGTTCTGAAGGGTTAGAATATTAATTAGAAAACGATTGAACAAAGGCTGGATAATTTAAAGCCATGAACTCAAATCCACTCTGTTTTTATCGGATATTTTACCGATCAGCGATCGATTTGCCTTTTCATGAACAAGGGCTTGTGAACAATGGATATATTCATAGAAAAACATAAGAATACATGAATGCATTTTATTGCAGCATAAATTGGATCCCGACTGAGTAACATGCAGAGATTTCCGGGTTTATATATGCTGCACTGACCAACCAATGAAATGTGAACTCGGCTTAATTAGCCCATTGGCCCAGTAGCAACTTTCGCATGAGCTGCATTGACCAATCAGAGCAAGACATGTGAACGATGTATGTTGTACTGAAGGGATAATTTAACCAAGGGAATGTAAAATTAGCACGTTATTCTGAAATATATGTTAAAGTGAGGTACGTTATTCTGAAACTTTTTAGCATTAAAATACCTATGTTTGGGACGGGGATTTGAAATTTGTACGTTATTCTGAAATGTATATTAATGTGAGGTACATTGTAACGGGATTTTACTGTACTATGGGACGCTAAAACGAAGTAGTTCGATCTTTTTGTAGACTCTAGAAGTTAGCGGCCTAAAGTGAATTGCGACCTTTAAAGGGTTATTTTTTCGTTCCACCGTCAAATTTGCGGCTGTGGCCTAAAGTGAATGCGGCCAATATTCGAAAAATTACGATAATTTGGTATATGGTATTGCAAAATTTAGATCCAGAGTATTAGCCTGAAAAAAGGATATAGTTGTGGCCATTGTCCTCCTCTAGCATTCCTTTACGAATTAAAGCATATAGTTGAAGAAGACCTATGATAGATGGTATGAGAGGTCATGCAGAAGTTAAAGTACATTATTCATCTGTTTCTTGGCACATGAGGATAATAGGTAAAGTATAAAAGCTCAGTAAGTGAATGTCTCACAAGCTCACTGATCAGAAGAACAGAGATTGGAAATGTACTTTTCTCTCTCCCAAAAAACAAGCAGGAACAATGTTGACAAAAATGGATATTGTATTGCCACTGTACACTTTTGGCTCAATGGTTGGAGGTAAGAGATGTTTCAGGAAGAATTCTGAAACTATATTTCAATGCAAAATAGGTAATGCTGACTCTAAGGTGGTCCTCTATAATTATTCTTTCCTCCTGTGGGGTTAAATATAACAATAAAGGCAAGAAAAACTGCATTTGAGCAAGGACATCATGTATGCTGACAAGAAAATACCCTAATGCATACTGTTAACAAATCCTTCAGTTGAGCTATGAAACTGTGCCATAGGGCCAGTGAAACACTTCAGTCACATCCATAGACTGAATTTTTCAAAGACTGCACCAACAACCTGACCACTCTGTATCGTCTGCTGAAGAACTAATTAAATGGGCACATGTTGATTTCATTTCCTTTTTGCTTTTCCTACAACACAAAATTGGCCATTAACATTATGTAATCAACTTGAGAACTTTCGTCAGGTCTCGTATCTCTTCATTATATTGTTTTTATAGTGTCATTTTAATTAATTTTGTGATTCTGTCTTACAGTGTGGAATAATGTTATATTTACTGTAATTTACCCAATTATAAGATGAGTTTTTTTTGTTTCTAAATTTAGAGGGCAAAAAGGGGGGTCATCTTAGAATCGGATCTTTAGCCCTGAGAAGCGATGCGGATGCCTTCTCTGCTTAAGCCCATTTCTGCTTCTAACTCTGTCTCAACCTATCCTGATAGCACTGGAAGTAGTGCGTATACCAAAACGAGGTTGAGCCTAGTTGCTCATGAAACAGTCATCCACCTTCTAATAGGTTTAGTAACTCAGCTGTTCATCAACAGTTTAGGTTCTATTTACAGCTTTATCTTATACTTTTTAAAATATGATACATGGCAAAAATAGTTTGACAATTATTTTATATTTTTTGGATGCAAACTTCTCCTGTGCGCACCATAGCAAGATTTAGCCCTAAAAAATCGCTGCCTCTGCCTATATACCAGTTTATTTTTTCGTGCTTGTAATAATATGATTAATGGATTTGGAGTAAGACTGATGTACACATGCAAAGTAATTTGCCTGACAGATTCTGCTATTATAAGTGAATATAAACAAGAAAAATTACTAGAAGTACAAAAAAAAACCCTCATTCAAAATGTGCAAGCATTATTTATTATCATTTTTAAATTAATATAGCGTATATCTTTAACAAAAATTAGCATAAAAATCCAATAATCCTAATTATTTATGCATTACAAAATGTTTTTTCTTTCATTTGTCAAACAAAATTCTTGGAATTCATGTAAATTAAAGTTTTTGGAATTTTTTTTTAATGTGCATGAATCCCATTTAATAGAGGTTCGTTTACACACAGAAACACTTCCATGCTATCAGGTTAGGGCAAGAGAAGGTATAGCTGTATAGGCAGGTAGCTTTACTGCATAAGCCAAGCATGACAAATGAATTGATGACTGACTGGATTAAGAATATTTGGTGTAAATACCAAAAATCTTTATTACAAAGAAGATGAATGCTGATTTTGAATGCCATGATTGGGCGTTTAGCTGAAAAAGTAAAACAAGATATTAAGAATGCTAATTATGAACTTGTAATTATGCAAGGAAGTATGACATGTTAACTTCAAGTTTTAGATGTTGTGGTAAATTAACAGTTTAAAGATCATCTGAGAAAAGAATATACTGGTTAATAGGAGGATATTGTGACGACTTCCAATATCTTGTACCATTAATTGCGCTAATTCACATGTGATTAGTGTGGGTGTAAGGGCATCAAGGGTTCGAGACCCAAATGAGACTGACTCAGACCAGATGGGTGTGGGGTGATACATAAAATTTATTCAAATTTAAACAAACAAAATGCCATACACCTAAGCTATGCAGACAACCAAGGGGCCCCTTTGGAGTTAAGAAACATTAATTTACTTTCTAACTAGCATTGAGCGACGCTCTAAAAATTATCCAGGGCTGTACCCAGCCGCACCTGCGCATGGAATCACTGTCTATGCACAGGAGTACCAGTGTGGTAATTTGGAGAATGCGCACTTTGATATGCTTTCACAGGAGGCGAGGCATCCAATACCCCTAAATAAGTATTCTTTCGTTACAACGCTGACATCGTGTTCAGTGCCACCTTTAGTGTGGGAAAAGAAGGGGGGAGGCACAGTAACCCCTCATCACAAGCGATCGCAAAATCGTCCGGGCGTTGTCCCTTCTCGGTGGAACGTGGTAGCTCCTTCTCTTGCAGCAAATTTACTTGTTTTACATTTAATCTTTCTTTTAATATCAGAAAATACATTAAACTATAGACTAAATGAACAGGAAAATGATCCGCATGACTTTAAATCCAACATCGGAGGAACTGGTGTTCGAAAACAACTCTGTGAGCATGATGGCCGCAACACGACCGCTCTCCCCGGAATCCCATAAAGAAAAATAAAGAACATCAACAAAACAATCTTTACAAACGTCATGCCTCTCATTTCTCAGAAAAACATAGCCAACAATACTCTGTTGGAAGCTGGGGCTGATCTTCTCAGAATTTATGATGCGTAACAATCCCATCTCAGCCCCCAAAAAAGGCACAGATGCACGCGAGAAATACACACAATCGGCACGAATGAGTGGCGATACTATATGCTAATTTTTCTGCCGGACACATGCGACATCCAAAACTGACATGGAATGTTACAATATCACTCTTACCCAAACAGGGAAAAAAAAAAAAAAAAAAAAAAAAAAGCCTTCTATAAGTCTGTGGGGAATCGATCAAATCTGGATGGGATGCCTTTCTAAAGAGATCATCAGTAGGGGATTTCGAAAGTGCTGAATTTTTAATTGCATTAAAAGATGACATTATATGGGAAGAAAATCTTATTGATGATATCTAAAATTATCATAAGGAAATGTTATTATACAGTCAATTCTCGTTAATCCGAAATCGTGGGGACCAAAAAAATTTTTCGTATTATTCGTATTTCGTATAAACCAACAATACTAAGTGTTATGAAATAACCACGGAAATAGAGTAATTTAAGTAATTTCTACAGTATTGTACTATATTGGAACAGAAAAACGTTAACTTACTTGTTAAAACCATGTTAAAAGTGCCGTTTCCATGTCTTCGTGTGCTGCTTTTCACATTCGTTTTCTTCTCAAGAGTTCCACTCGTTTCAGCCTGTTGTCTAATCTTTTCAGAGTTTTTAAGAATTGTTGATAATGTTGAGGCTGGAATGTCAGTCTTTAGCAACCTGCCCTTTTATAGCAGTTGATTTTTCCGCTGCATTAAGAATTTGTAATTTAAGATCAAACGAAAGATGCTTTCGTTTCCTTTTGCTGGAGGCTGACATTGAATAATAAAATTGGATAACTGCTCTGCATTGTAGCGATGACAAAATTGATTTTGAAACGATCAGTGTCATTGTTTCAAGTGTCGATCATGTTATCGACATAGTTTCCAGTGTCGATATTGCACTTGTTTAAATACAGATTTGAGCGCCATGTGACAGGATTTCAGATCTAAAATAGCTGAACCAATCAGATTTCCCGCCAGTTTGAAAGCACGTGATTCAGATTTCACGCTATCTCGAAGCCATATGACAGAACAAATCACATGTAGAAGCAATCACATATCCCGCTGATGTAACACATGAAACGACTGGAAATTATTTTTATTAACTTTACACTTCTTGGTCCCTACGACTTCGGATTAACGAGAATTGACTGTATATTTTTCAACAACATGAGCATTTTATGACGTAATTTCACTCCCAGCCAATAGCGTGCCTCCGAACACAAGTGAGGATTCATCTTTCTCCCCTGCTTCACGTTTTATTTAAACAAAAATGGTGGATGGTTCTTCTGAGCATTCGTTGTGTCAACAGCCGTCGGCAGGAAAAGATAACCGTTTTAGAACTTATCTGCACACACAGATTAAAATTAAAATTGTCCCTAAAAAGACTTTTTCAATAAATTTATGGAATTTTCCTTCGTATAAACCGCATTTTAATAAAAGTATGTTCGTATAAAGCGGAAAAATTTACATAGAAATTGCTTTCTCGGGGACGGGCCACAAAATGTCTTCGTATTAACCGGAATTGCGTATTAACCGGTTTCGTAATAACGAGAATTGACTGTAATAGTATTAAGTCAGTTTTTATTACTTTGAACTGTTTTATATACTACTAAAATAAAGGCTTTGTAAAAACTCCTAAATGCAATTATTTATTATTTATTTACATGTAAGAGCTAAATGTGTTTATTATCAAACTTGTAGACTTTCAATACTGTTGAAATGCATATAGCATATTTTCTCACTTAATTTTTTTTTTTTCCTTAAAATGCTTCCAAATCTTATAAACGGGTAAATTCGGTACTTATTTATCACTATTTCATTATTATGTTCTGGTAATTATGAAAATATATCATGTCAAATGTGTTAATAGGGCTTTTATCACTTAAGTTTATTGATAGACTGACTGAATAATGTTAGGCCTGTTGTTATCTTTTAATTTCTTGCATTATACTCAAAAGTATTTTTTTTTTTTATTAAATGATAAAATATCTGGAAGTGGAGGGGGGAAGGCTATAATTTAGGCCACTTTCGTATTCACTGGCAGATAACCTAATCTACATACAAATTTGCTTTGTCCAATTCGTGAGAACAGATTTCTGCCGAACTAAGATACATTTGTAGTCAGTTTGTAATTAAAATGAATTAATTTAATAATTTTCTTTAAAATTTGATGTACAGTAGAACCTTGCAATACGATGCACCGCTGTATAAATAATTTGCTGTATGAGCCGAGGCTCCTGTGATTTTTGTCTTTAAAGTAAGAGTAGAAATTAGAGCCGTGCGATGCTTAAAACATCGCGACATTGAGGTTAGCATCGATGTCAGAAAAGCTACTCGATGTTAACGAGAAAACATCGAGGTTAACATCGATGTCAGAGAAACCACTATTCCGCATAAATGAATTTATAAAATTAAAAACCCATATGTACATTTCGGAGATCTGTCTCCTCCTTCTCTTCTGTTGGTGATAATAGCAAATAAAAGAAAGGTCTTCACTTTGAACGATTTTCGGTATTTAATTTTAATGACAATTAAATGAAACAAAAATTCAATACTTATACAATAAGTAAAGCATTTAACGCAAATCACTGAGCTCTTCAACTGTTAGCGAACTTAAAATCAAATATTTTTCTATATTTTTTTGGTTTTAAAAGTGGAACGTTTAGCATTTATTAGATTTCCTGCTTTGAAAAAAGACGTTCTGAAGTACATGGAACAGATAATGCCTTTATTGCTATCTGATAAACATGATAGTTGGAGTGTTGCATTTCACTCCATAGCTTTAATGGATTTGCTGTAGGTAATGAAGCAGGAATATCTAAGTATGCTTTAAAGATAGGTTGCAAACTTGAGCTCTGAAATTGCATAGTACTTTTAACTGGTACATCAGCTTTCCTATATGACCACAAGTCATCTTCATCTCCATCCACAAGTGCCGTATCATTACCTTGATTGGATACAACATCACTACCAAGTAGATGGATCAATTCAAGGTTCACTATAAAAAAAAATAGAAAAAACACCGAGGTTATCGATGTTTTCAAACTACTCGATGTCTTGACCTCGATGTACCTAAAAACATCGAGGTTCGATGTTGACATCGAACACATCGCACGACTCTAGTAGAAATTCGCATTTTGAGCGAATTTCATACATACGACTGCTAGTCAGTGCTGAGCTCTCTCACACTCTCTCCAAACAAGTACAGCTTCCACTTGCTTATTTCATGTGTTTAATCTTGTTCCTTCTCTCCTTCCTCCCCACTCCATCTTCCTTGTGGACAAATCATCCCATCTTTACAGTACATGAAATTAAATGAATAAAAACCAGTTTGCATATTTCTTTTTATTATGTTTTTATAATTCACTTTTTCTGTTTTAAAACCCATAAAAAACGATTTTTGAGTGATGTTTGGAGGCTGGAACGGATTAATGATATTTTAATTAATTTCAACGGAAAATTAAATTGTAAAAAGAGTAAATTGTTAAGTGAGCTCGATCATGGAACAAATTAAACTCTTCCTCTTGAGTTATCATTGTATGTTCTTTGAAAATTAAGGTTTTATTAAGTAAATAGAATTGGAGAGATCCCTTTAGAAATTCATTAAGTAAATTCTGTGGGACAAATTTAACAATTTTATAGTAATGATAATAGGGTCAAGATAGAGTTGAGGATCAGAATGCAGACACCAGAAATCCAGATTTGACTGTAAACATTAAGAAAATGTAATAATTATACAAAATCATAGTTTCATGTAAAAGAACAATTTTTTAATGTATGAGAAAGAAAATGATAATTTTTAAAAATTGGACATATTGATATGCTTGAATATTTAATTTGTATTTAAAAAAAAAAAAAAAAGATTTTTATGAAATCAATTGTAGACTTCCTTGCATGTTTATACCTCTGAACAATCTGTCATCAAACTTTGGTTGCATTGGGCGTTTTAATTTTCTTGTGTGTAATTTAATTTTATCTTCAATAGCTGGGTACTGACTAAGCGAGCTGCCTCACGAAGCATATGCTTGGCCAGTCAGGACATACCTCACATGAGGCAAACCTATGTACTGAATCGCCCGAGCGCTGCTACGGCCGAGTCAGTTTTTGTCGATGCTCAAAGGCACCTCAGAACGAATGCCGCGCAGTTGTATCATGCCTTGCTCGTGCTATGGATTAAGACCAGTGTTTGAAACTGAGAGAATTATATGGTACTTACAGAAGACTTTGAGACTAACATTGTTTAGAATACACAAATAGAGGACTAAAGGAAGAAGCGTGGCGAAATATAAGCTGGGAAGTGAACATCCTCTTAGTGGATTAAAAAAATAAAATCTCAGACAATTTTTTTTTTTCTTCTTCATATGGAAACACAATTTTTCAAATAATTTGTACCCATCTGTTTTCATATATTTTTTTTCACCCAAAAGCATTGAGATAAATGCTTCTTTTTCTTTACAAGTCGATGAACCAATAGTCGCATTCACAACCTCTTAACTTTTCTCGCTTATCTTGCTTAAGTCACTTTCAGGAAAACGAAGTCTCAAAGTGACTTTTCTGAAAGCGAGTCGGTACCCACTTTTTCCCCTGCTTTTCTTACTTTTCTGGCTTTACAGCTACTAACTTCTGGTTTAATGGTAGCCATATTGAATCGCCGCTTCGCTCGTTTCGATGACTGCCCACCGATAAAATTTGTAATTTAAAGGCGCAAGTAATGTATTTAACGTTGTAAATTTTTTTGGTTATAAATTAAGGAATAATAAAACCATGGAGAACAATAAAAAACGTTTTTCACAATCAATAGGTCACCACCTTTATTTTTCAAACAATTTCAATATGTTCGTCATGCTATTTATGGCTGATGCAGTTTTAGATGCAAAAGTAACAAAAGCAGCAAAAGTGATCTTTTCACTCCGGTTTCATTCACAATGAAAACCTATTTTCTTTGCTTTTCAAAAGCAATGACAAAGTCAATTTTCCTTAAATGAAAGGATGTGAATGCGACTAATATAAATGCAGAAAGTGCAACAGCTATTAGTACGTGTGTTCTCTGGTCAATTTTTGAACTGAGAGCAATTAATAAAATTGTGCCTTGCACTTGCTTCAGGCAGCAACTGTTTGTGCAGTTTTCATGAATCTGAGGCTGCTTGTTCAATCAGTACCCGGCTATTGAATGGGTTACTTTTGCAGTTAAGTATTTTAATCAAAATGCAATGGAAAACTGTTAACGCAAAATTCTTTTTCACAAATAGCAAAGTTGTTAGAGAATGAGTTTATCAGAGATGAATTCATAAGTCATGCTAAATTAATGATTAAAAGAAAAAAATGTAAAATACCTTGTTAAACTCTGTAAGTTACTTTTCTCTCTAAATGTGATGGTTGTTTTGATATTTATCAGTGTTCTCCTCAGAAAATTTTATCAGGTGGGTGGTAAGCTAAAATAACCAGGCAGACAAAAAATTAAAAACAAAAAACAAATAAAATATTATGCAGTGTTGTGCAGTTTCTCATGTATTCAGCCGGACGATGCACCCGTTAAAAAGGGCCTGGGGAGAGCCCTGATTTATGATCTAGCATTTCTTCTCAATCGAAAATTTAATGCTTTTGTTTATGCACGTTTTAACCTCATGCGAATAAAATAAGTATGAATAAAATCTTGTAAACATTCCAAGGAGGAGCTTTAGCAATGAAGCAGAAATACATTTACACATTTATTAACCAGAACTTACCGCCCCCCCCCCTCCCTCTCGAATAGGCTAAGGCAAGTAGCAGACCCTGTGGGTCATCTATTTTTACCCCTTTATCTGCACTTTTTTATCTTCCTCCAAGTTTTTTAATCAAAAAATTGATTTTCTCGAACATAGTGTGTAGAAAATGTAAAAAAGCTCTTACCTTCATACCTTTTTCATCATTTCCGATGGAATGACATATATTGCCATAGTTATAACGACCAAGTGGCTTCCACTCCTGCAACTCCGACCCTACTGAAATAATTGGTCTAAACTTTATGGTACAATGTAGATCTTGCCTAGAGGAATCTGGATACTGAAATTCACTCTTTTACATACCTAAATAGCACATAGATCTTTTGTCCTCTTTCCATTCCACCCTCGTAATTCTGACCCCAGTGCATCAATCAAAACCAAACTAAATAGTGAAGGTGGACATGCCCATAGTAAGGTACATTCCGAATTTCAACCTTCTACCTCAAAAAATGTAGAAATTATGAAGGGGCCGGACAGACATTATAAAACTAATAACTAGCTCCATTCTTCTGCTACTTAATAATAGAATTTATAAGCACTTGAGCAATCGTGCGTAGACAAAGCGATTTCACGTGCGCGTGCCGATGTCAATAATGCCTAAAAGACGAACTGAAAGGAACAATATATTCATTCTTGACAAATCGATTGTCATATGACATGTCACTATCTTGATATTCTTTAAGTCACTGTTTTAGCACGTGAATTAGACTTGAAGGGATCCACGAAAAATTCTGAAAAGTTGATACGGCCGAGCTAAGACTTTGATGGTCATAGTTCTGAAAACAGAATTTGAAAAAATTAATCCGTTTTCAAGTTATCATGCAAACAGCGGATAGCCGGATAACGTACAGACCAAGCGTGCATTCTTATAAGTAGCTTTTTGCTAAAGCTCCTAATAAATTAATATGTGGAATAATTTTGCTAGAAATATCCATATCTGCCTTTGCACATTTTTGATAAACGCTGTCTGTGTTTTTCCCATATTTGTAACTACTTGCACAGTATTTGAGGAGTAATTATCTTGAATGGCTGTAGCAAAACATGTTAACCTGAAGTGGGGATTATAATTATTTGTAAACCTTTCTATTTAGATGTCGCCAGAAAATTATACTGGATGACAAGTCAGGAATGAAAACCAATTGAAGAAATAATTTCTATTGATGTTGGCACGTTGCACTGGCTGGTTGAAACCTGTTTGTATGTCCTTACCTTTTTCCAGTTTTCTTCTCATGGAGTCACTGTTGTTATTTTGATTCTGGCAATGTTTTGTTTTTTTACGTCCGGGTGCCCTTCCTGATGCCAACCTCTAGAGAAAATCCATGCCCTCGGCAGGATTTAAACCTGGAACTTGCTGGTTCCAAGAATGACCTTGTTATGGCATCGGAATGAATGAATGAATGAATCTTTCTATGAGCCTTCAGTAGATTTAATTTTGATTAATTGTTGTGGTTTTAAGTCTTATGTAATATTTTGATTAAACTATTGTGCTCTATCCAACGAAAGTTGGAGTGGGCGTGTCCAGTTAAACTTCCTATTTCAATTGTTAGACATTGTTGCCAAAGTAAAATCAACAATGTCTAACAATTGAAATAGGAAGTTTAACTGGACATGCCCACTCCAACTTTCGTTGGACAGAGTATAGTAATTTATGGACTTTTATTTTGTTTAAAATACGGTAGTTAAAAAAGAATCTGATTTCATTCCAGATTGCAGAATAAAAAAATAATTCCACTTATTGTACAACTAGCTGTTACCTGCAACTTCATCCGCGTTAAGGTCGAAATAGATAAAATCGCCTGCAAGTATAGATTTCCTATTTCCCAAGATTTCGTGATAGTCAATGAGAGGCATTTCCCTTTTATATTAAGATACTGCCCCAAATAAATCGAGATCAGGAAGGAAAAATTAAATTACTACTATATTTTATGGTTGAATAAAATTAATGTGAAGGCCAAAAAATTATGAAAAAGTATTGGCCTGCCACTCTCTTAGAGTGAAGGGCTATGTGTTCGTTTCAGAAACTCAAAATTTTTTTTTTTTTTTTTTTTTTTTGCTGAAAACGACTTAAAAACTTATGATTCGAAAAGATATGTTGAAATTTTGAGGAAAAAAAAAAATCCGTCTGTACGTATGTGACCAATTTTGTGCAGCTAACTCCTCTGAAACGGAAAATAGCAGAATCAAATAAAAACTATTCATACTTAGAGGGTACCCTAAATTGTGCCTAAATTTTATGTCAATTGTGTAAGCCTTTTTCGAGATATAATTTTTTTTGGCTGTAGCGTTCAAACCAGCAAACTAAAGTCAATGAACTCGACATGTACGTACTCCTCTCATTAAGGCGAATTTTTTTATACATGACTTGTTTGGCTATGATGAGACGTTTTGGAGTTATTAACTATCTCCCCCTCCCCTCCTCGTCAATTTTTTTTTCTTATTTTTTTTTTTTTTTTTTAAGGTAATTCACACTTAGAGGGGTCCTAAAACTAAGTATTGACAAAGTTTTTTTTTAAGCCTTTTTAGAGAAATTATTTTGTTTTGGTAAAAATGAAGAAATGGCAGAAGCGTTCATTTCGTCACCCCAAACACAATGTAAACGACATGAACACAATTTTCCTCTTTTGAAAAACACAATTTTCTTTTTTGAATCCGTACCATTATCTCATGGTAGGCCTGTGCAAATGTATCATTCCGCCATCCAAATTTATTTCTTTTTACGTTCGTTGTTTTACCTTCGGGAGCCAAAATAAATAGTCCGGGCTGGTAACGCAAGAGCAAGCGACATACAGTTGTCAATTAATATATACAAACTTTTTTGTACTCAAAGAACTCGAAATATGCTTGGTTCCCGAAGTACTCGACATATGCATCTTGTCGACATCTGCTGGCAATTATTCTCCTTATATATAGATTCGTAAGGAACAAAACCATTGTGCGATTTACTCGTTACGACGTCTGTTGACATTATATTTTTCTTGGAACCAGTTGTTTTTTCCCGTGGGAATGGGACTTTTTGCCCGCAGAAAAAAGTATCCTATATGTTGACTCAAATTTCTACTAAATCCCTTCAGTAGTTTTGGTGCCAACCTCTAACATAAACAGAGATACAGACAAACTGACAAAAATCCTAAAACTATTGTTTATAACCACACAAAAATTCTATAAACTGTTGTTTGAGCTTCAGTATCGTTTATAATACATATAGCAATCACTTTTTCTCAAAAAAATTTAATGTAAATTTTTCACCTCGTTACTATTTTATTATGTATACATGTATATAGATTATATTTACAAATATGTTTATTGCTATTTCATAATAAACTTTTATTTTAAGGTTGAACTAGAGGTAACACTTCCTGGTGAAGGAAAGGATAGGATTTTCCGCGTGGCTGTGAAATGGGTAGCACAAGTTAGTTTATATGCCTTAGAGGAAGCATTAGAAGGTCGATCTCGTACCATACCCTTTGATGCCATCCAAGCTCTCGATGTTGTAATGCGTCACCTACCCAGTATGACGTAAGATATTTTTCATGTTTGTATATTTTTTCGTCTTTTTTTTGTATTTTGTTTATAGTTTGTACAATAAAGGAAAAACCTGGGCATGGTGCCAGAAGCACTGAGCCAAATGCGCTTAACCATGTCTGGTTTAAACCCCGTAGGAGAAACTTTAAGAAGACATGAACAAAAAAATAAAAATTACAAAGCTTGCATCGTAATAAACAGAGCAGTAAAATAATTTTTTCTTTTATATTATTAATATTAATTTAAAAAGCTTCATTTATCTTGACTTTAATGAATAGCCTTTGCCTTCTCAACTGAATGATAAGGAGCATTATCCATGATGATTACTGAATTATTCGGGATATTTGGCAACAGTTTTGTCTGACAACCTATACAAAAAAAAAATCGCTGTTCATTTCTTCATGGTAAACTGATGGCTTACATTTTATCTGAACAATAAGCAGGTGTTGTTCATAAATCCCGTGCAGCAGAATCAGCTGATAGCCTTTTCCCGCAGGGATGAATCGGCCATGAAACTGTTCAGCTCTCGGTGTACTGATGCAGCTTTCTTCGCTGACATGCCATTGGCGTTCCCGATGTGTTTTTTATCAGGTTCTCTTTTCTCTATGTACTTGAAAACAAGCCACACAATCTCCCTGGCTTGACTATGAAGAGTTTTTCCTTTTCTCCCCACGCTGTTGTTAAGTATAGTCACCATTAAAATCATCGCTAACTTTGGAGGAGAATGAGAAATCCACAATTCCACAGAAGAGGTAATCAGCACGCCTAACCGATTTCAGCACCGACCAAGCTTAGGTTTTTCTTTTATTGTACAGACTATAGTAATTGTTCATTGGTCTAAGTGAAGTACTGTATTTATTCATGTAAAACATGACCCCCCCCCCCTCATTTTCAGCCCAAAACAAATCTGCAAAAATTGAATATTCGCGTAATGTGGCCCCTAATTTTTGACTCTTTAGAGACTTACTGCAAATAAAATATGCATGAATATACAGATGGAATTTGAGAAATAAAGTGGATTAATGAACTATATAGTGTATAGATGGTATATTATATTGTATAATGTGCTTATATTAAATATACGCTAGTTTCATTTGAATCCCCTTCCTCCAAGTTTAAGTCCTTTTTTTATGTCGAAATTTTTCACATTATACATGAATAATTATGATAGTTTTATTATTTTATAGGTAATTTACAATTTCAATTGGGTAATTTTAATAAAAGTTGACTCTTCTTTTTTTGACTAGAGAGTCAAAATTAACATGTTAAATTTTGAATATTATTGGGCATATCCTTCTCACTGCATTTTAACTTCACTTCATTTTGTCATATGCTATCTTGTTTAAATTTCTAATTAACTATAGAGATTGAGGTTGATGTAAAAAATATGGAAATCAAATAGAAGTTAAAATTTGTCTCGCAGTTTTCAGGCTGAGGAGTGAAATTGATTCGTAGATTTTTGGTCTTAGTGCGAACCCTGATTTTAGATTACTGTTGCTCTTTCATTGTGTATTCTAAATATAAATTACAGAGAAAAATTATTTTTATGCCCTTTTAGAAAATTATTGTGGAGAAATTTTTATAAGTATTAACATACAGTCGAATCTCACTATCTTAGATTTTGCAGGACAGAAGAAAAAAAAAAATTCGGGATAAAGAGGTTTTGAGATAAGGAAAGTTAATTTAAATCAAGATTCTTAGGTTAGTAAAGGTACTGTAAGAATATGGAGAACAATAGGGGATAAACTGGCATGCGTATAAAGAGTTATGCCACGTACAAGTAGAGCCACTAGTGCCAGAAATTCACAGAACGAGACTTGCCAACGAGAACGAAAAATTTTTTGTCAATTTCTTACATAAGGAACAGGTATTGTCTAATTTAAAGGAAGTGATATCAAATTTTTTACATTTTGGTACAAAAAAGTTTCTCTTTAAGAAAGTTTTTTTAACTCTAATACTTTTAAATGCTTTGCATTTCGCTAAGCACACAAAGTCAAAATTCGACACTGCAAGGTTTTCCAAGAAAATGCTTTGAGATAACAAGGGAGAATTACATTAAATTAATAGTGAAAAAGTAGGGAAATAAACATTCTTCAAGATAGCCAGGTTTGACTGTATAATTATTTTAATCGTTCTTCTTTTGATTGAAAATTAGTTGAAATTAATAAATTAATACATAAATTTAGTTAATTTTCAATTAAAAGGAGAAATAATCAAGTTACAGTAGTTCTGCAACAACTAAACCTAATAGCACTCAATCTCTGGATATTGGTAAACTAAAGTAATGAAAATAATTTTTATGGCCAGAAACAACATTTAAGTGATGGCTGGGAATAATCATGCTGAATCATGGGGCCAAAACTCGAACAGGTTTTGACAATGACATCTCACCAATGAAAAAACGTATTTGTTTGGATCACTGTTTGAAGGAGACAGGATCTTTCAAGATAAAATTGACAGATCAGTACGAGCAACAGCATTAGAAAAAATGAATCTTTTAAGATAAAAGCGACAGATCTCTGTACGAAACAGTGCTGTAGTACGTCAAAGAACATGCTAGTGACGGTACGTCACAGAAGGTGTCATCAGTTGCATCACATCACAATCTGGAACATTCTAAAAATAAATCTGCTGTATCACATTTCAAAGTCATTTTTCTCAAACGTATGCTATTAAAAAAAAACTTTTAAGAATAGGTTTGTCTTATTATGTCCGTTGGAAACGATCCTCTAAGTAGCACCTAATATTTAATTTTATGGTACAATGAAAACCTGTTGAATACTGTTTGTTGCAGTGCAGAATCAGCTCTGTTTTCTGTTGCAATGCAGTTTTTCCATATCTCCCAAATTATACTTTTGGTTTCTAAAAATTATTAGAAGATATCTCTTCTTGCTGTTTTAGGTCTTTTGTTTTTTCATCCTAGGACATTTATAATATACCTTCTGTCAAATAAATACTAGGAATTGTTCAGTAAAACAAAATATTAACTTAAGCGTGGTTCCCACTGGCAGAAAACAAGAGAGCAGAAACCGGGGCATTTTTTTTTTTCTGCCTTTTTACTTTCTGCTCCTGCAGGTGTCCCACATGGCAGAAACTCAAAAGGATAAGATAGCAGAAGTTTTGCCCAACACAGCACCGAAGCCGTTGATCGATCTAAACAGTCGGCTTCGACTGCACACAGTACGTACACGGTTTGTTCAATCCTCATCAATCATCACATCGAATTTTTGCATTCAATTGTTGTTTATTCAATTTAATTTGATCAATTAATTAATAAATATATATTCACACCTCTTCTATTAGCGCTTCTACATCAATTTTCTTTCTCGGCCTCTTCACCTTTGTGAGCTGAGTGTCCGACATTTTTATTTTGTGTGAGAGAGAGAGAGAGAGAGAGAGAGAGGATGTCACTGTGATGTCACTGCAGAGATCGTTTTCTATTGGCTGAGCAATCGTTTCTGCCCTGCTTGTGCCACAAAAGTTGAACTCAACCCAACTCTAAAAAGCAGAAATTTTCAGTCGGGCAGAAGAGACGAAAACAGGAAGTGATATCATAAAATTTTTCTGCTTTGTGGTTTCTGCCGTTGTTTTTATGCATGTGGGAACGACGCTTTAGTCATCCAAATTTATTATTCTGCTTTCAAAATAGGCCCCATTTAATGCAATACACTTATCCCAATTAATAATCTGGTAATCGAAACACTTTTTATAGATACTTTGATAAGGCCTTCAGCATATGCAGATTTTGTTTTATGGACTCAAAACTTCTTCCACCATTTGGTAATTTGAGTTTAAGGAACAAGAAAAAGTCTTATGGGGCCAAATCTGGTGAATATGCTGCTTAATCAGTAACATTCGTTGAGGTTTTCTTCAAAAAATTGCAGACATTTCAATTTCAGCACAAGAAATTTCGTTGGCAACATAACATTTGAGGCAAACTCACAATTAGGTATAATCGCAGTCTTATCAGCAAAATTTTTTTCAGAGTTTTTACGTGTGCTTTTTAAATGTAAAATTCCCAGTATTGACTGGATGCTGTATGTTGAAGTGACTGTGATGATACACAAGAGGGATTTCCATTTGCAAAGAAATCACTATTTCTAATGAATGGCAGTCCTCTTTTCAGTCATCAAAAACCATTGCAAAAGTGATTTTTCAAAAACTAACGATTTTAACAACCAGTGGAAGCTTATGGCTTCTTCTAAAAATTCACTGAGAGTCTGATTGTTCATTATCATCAAGACTGCTATCTCTAAAAATAAAAGCATGCTCATCATTTACTATTTTTGAAAATTTTCTCATCTTGCTCATATTTATTGAATGTTTCCATACAACAAAATTGAATATCTAATTTGTCTTGTGTTCAGTGATGCAATAGCTTCCAGTGATGCCTTCTTCTTTACCCGAGAGATTTTTGCAATGTTCTCTTGGTTTTGTGGACATTATATTGAGGTTTAAGTAGGGAAAAAGTTTCAATAGGCAAAGCTTTTCGAGGAGATAGCCTGCACTTAAAGTCATGCTTGGACATATCCTGAAAAAAAGAGAGAGAATCTGTTCAGCAAGGATACATAATATAGTGCAGTACTGCTTGTGTTGTAAAACATTAGAATACACATGGTTAGCAGATTTAGAATGATGTGTATTAGCTTCATTTCATCATAAAAAAAGCTATTATTGCAGTTTGCAATTATTGTAATTGGGGGAGAGAGCTTAGTTAGGAAACTTTAATTTGACGTTACTTTTAAATGTAAGTTTATACTTTTTGTTTAGCATTAAAAGAAAAATTTTTTTGCCATGGATTTTAATTTGAACATTATTTTGAAATATACGTTGAAATGAGGTACATTGGAAGGTTTACTGTAGCGCAATTATGTTACTTAAAAGTTAGATTTCTATGCATTGTTATGAGGGATGTAGAGCACATTTGGCCATGTTGGAAAGGGAAAATGGCCACTTTGTAGGCATGGCAGTGTACATTTCATGAAACAACGTCCACAATGTTGGCACAACAATAAAGGACGATGACCCATCACATGGTGTCTGCTCTCATTTTTTGCTTATGATGGCTGCAGTGACAACTCATAGCTCAGAGTCCATCACTGCGACTACCCTTTACTAGAGATGTGAGACTCTTCAGTGGTGCCTAGAGTAAAAACACTGGAATGCTGTATGGAAGTGATCTTTTTTTTATGACTAGTCAACAAAGGGTGGGGGGGAGGCTGCAAAAACTTTTTTAATATTGAAATAATGGACCAAAATAAAAAACTTCAATGGCTCTATAATTTATCAAAAAGATGATATTCTGAAAGAAAAAATTGAGATTAAAATTAATGATTCAATTTCTTTATGTAGAAATGTTTTTTTTAAGATCAAATAATGTATAAAAGGCAGAAGTATATGATATCTGCCAACTTAATCTGCTAAAAAAAATCTTCAGAACAATGAAAGAAAATATTAAGGAAAAAGTTATTCTTAACATGTAGCCAACGTAGAAAAAAAATTTTTTTTTGTAAAGCAAAGTTTATAAGCTTTGTTTATAAACTTTTGTAAAGGTAGTAAGTAAATTGACAGCATCTCCTTTAATAAAATACATGATCTAGGTGTTCCCTTTACTTGTTTCATATATCCTAGGTTTGGATGGATATATTCATTTTATTTTTTTTCATATTAGATTTGGACCTGCATCCTACAATAAATGTCAATTGTAGATTTTCATAGATCTTTACTTTATTTTACTTACAAAGCTTTATTTTGGCAATTTTAAAGGTACACTCCTGTCGGCCGTTCATTTTTCTCATCTCCAGACGGCTACTACCACCCTCTTGGAGGTGGTAGAGAGGTCTGGTTCGGCTTCCATCAAAGTGTCCGCCCCAGCCAGTGGAAGATGATGCTCAACATCGATGGTAAATAAATGTTGATTTTTGATAACGTGATTGCAATTAAATTACATGCATGCATGATGTTAAATGTAAATACCTTTGATTGGAGTAAGTTATTTCCTATATTATTTTTACTAGAAAAATAAAATAGCACTTAATGTAAGAGTATAAGTCATAATCTGAATCGACAGTTCCAATTGCATTTTTTTTTTTAATTGTGATTTTGAAGCAGCATAGTATCTATATCAGGGTTGATTTAGCAAAATGGCAGGGCAGAGAAGTAAACAATAAAGCACATTTCGTCAGAAATTACGGCAAGTCAGAGACATAAGTGCATATGGAATGGTTACTTAATCTGATTTCTGTCAAAGTTGTAGCACTGAGTTTAGCTGCAAATGACTGTAATTCTCATATCTAAGTTACAGTAATGATCTGTCTTATTTCTAGACATTGTTAAAATGAAAATACATCTACAAATCTGGCATAGTGCTTTGCAAACCCTCTATATTCCCCTGAAAACCGAAATGGCAGGCAACAGTTTTTCGATATACACCAAACACCAGTTGGAGTGACAGTAGTTAGTGACCGCAATAGATCGAGTTTTGGTCGATCGAGCCGTTAGATTCTAAGAACTGACTTATGCACCATTAGCTGCTATACACATCTATCATTGAGATACTAGTGTCTTTATGCCAGTCTCATAGAATTCAAGCATAATGGACTGAAGAAACTCCCCAAAGTTGTTTTTGATGAATGCTTCATTGTTGAACCTTTTCCCAGCTAAGAAAAGGTGCTTAAAAAATGGTATTCATTGTCCACGTGGTTCATTTTCAGGGGACTTGTTGTTGGATCAGAATTTTTGGAACCATTGCTTAATGATTCATTCATCTCCAAAAGCTTTATTGACATTTTCTCATTGCCAATGTTGTGTTGTGGTCAAGTTTGGACTTGTAAAGAAAAAGTATCTGTATTTGGCTTACTTCCAATTTTGTGTTATACGGTCACACAACAAGCTTGCGCTCAACCTATCCAAAGCACTAGCACCATGTGGTGGTATTTATAAACATAAAAATTCCATCATCCCAAATTCATGTACAGGGTTGTGCATAACCTTTTGCTAGGGGTCTGGAAAATAAACAAAACTAAGTGGAATGTTCTGCGGTTGATAATCAAAAAGTACGTTTATTTCTGTTTTTATCATATCAATATTTAGTGTGGCCACCACCTGCTTCTCGAACAGCATGCATCCGTTTCGGCTTTAATTTCTTGTGCAACGTTGACACAGCTGCGACGTCTTTTGCCACTGTTATTAGCAATGATGTTTTTGCTTTCCTGTGATAATTTCTCGGGCCTACCCTCAGCAAATTCGGCATGGCAGTTATCATAACCTTTCTTCCAATTGTCCGTCACCCATCTTTCCGATCGGTTTAACTTGTTCGCAACCCATTTGCGATTAATAAAAGACGCACCTGCTTCCATTGCCTCTCGATATGCATTTGCACGAACTCTATCCATGAAACGCTGCTCTTCACTGTCATTTATTAAACCAGCCATATTTGTTTGATACCAATAGATGCACAATGAAATACTCTCTGCCGAAGCGTCATAAGAGTGTGCTACAACGCTGCGGTTTAAGTCGCAGCCCCCTAGCAAAAGGTTATGCACAACCCTGTACAGCAACTTTCTATTTGGTCCAGAAAAAAAATACTCCCAAAAGAAAGATTCAGAGACCAATCTACTTATTAGGAATTTATTAAAGGAGTTGCTACAAAAGATTAAGTTTTCTTTCCCAAATGTTTTCAAGACATGTAAATGATGTTCCCTACCCACACCACCACCATTATCTATCCTTCGTTCCAATATAACATACAGAGTGAGTCTGAAACCCTGTCACAAATTCTTAGAGAGGTAGTACGGATGATTCTAAGCAAAAAAATTCATATGAATATGGGTTCGAATTTGAACGATAACCGAGATATGAACAGAAATAAAAATGCTGCCACTAAGATCAACAAGTTAATAACCCAGGTTCTATAACACCTAGGATAATTAAGTATTGGGGAATAATAAGGTACATAAAACTGTGTATACCATTAAAATTTGATCGAATTCCAACGAGTAGTTTCTGAGTTACTTACATCGTAACACGTGGTGGTTAGTACTCACATGTGAGCACATGTTACAATGTTGACTGTGTAACTCGGAAACTACCTGTTGGAATTTGATCAAATTTCAACGGTATACACAATTGAATGTACCCTATTATTCCTCCAAACTTCGTTATCCTAGGTGTTATAGAACCCGAGTCATTAACATGTTGATCTTATGGCGGCATTTTTCTGTTCATATCTCTGTTATCGTTCAAATTCGAACCCATGTTCATGAGAACTTTTTTGCTTAGAATCATCCATACTACATCCTCTAAGAGCTCTAAAAGTTTGTGACAGAGCTTCAGACTCACCCTGTATAATTCCAATATGTAATATACTCAACTCACCAAAAGTCATAGCACACCTGCCTAATAATGTGTTGGGCCCCCTCTGGCCCAGATAATGGCAGTGGCCCATTGTGGAAGAGAGTCTACCAGTCCCCAGAACACATCCACAGGCACTGCAAGCCATGCCGCCTTCACTGCACTCCATAACGATGCTGCATTTACCAATTGTGTTGGTGACGACCTGACAGATCAGGTGATTGGGATTGCAATCTGGGAAACGTGGAGGCCAAATCATTGTAGTGCAGTTGGTAGCATGTTCCTCATGTGTCACAACGCCCGTGTGCGGAGGCGCATTATCTTGTTGGAAGATACAGTCGTCCGCGGGGTAGAAAAAGTTCATGAAGGGGTGCGGGTGATTGTCAAGCAGATTGACGTAGGAAGTAGCACACAGAGTGGATGTCAGATGCTCCAATGGATCCATTGCATGCCTTGAGAAAACGCTCCAGTCTGATATGAAGCCTCCACCTGCCTGAGTGGTCCCCACCAGACAAGCGGGGTCCATGGCTTCGTGTGGCATGGGCGGCCTGTTCGCTCTCCAACATGTGTTGTGACCCCTCGTTGAGTGTACTCTCATTTGATCCTTGCAACGGTTGTGCAGGAAAATTGCAGGGTGTTGGCTACATCTGATATTGAGGCACCCATCTGCCTGGCACCAACAATCATCCCCTGTTCAAATGTGGATAGCTCTCGGCATGCTGCCATTTCTGCAGCTAGTTTTGCTTACAATGATTGTGTGATATCTCTGATTTTGATGAAACTTTAATTTCTTAATCCTTCCATATAGATAACAGGGTTCTCCCCAGGCCCTTTTTAACGGGCGCGCCGCCCGGCTGATTTTGGCGACCGCCCGGCTGAATACACGAAAAGCTGCACAACACTGCATAATATTTTATTTGTTTTCGTTTTTAATTTTTGTCCGCCCAGTTATTTTAGCTTACCGCCCACCTGATAAAAATTTCTGGGGAGAACACTGGATAAGAAAATATACCAAATTTTACCTGCCTACCTCAACTCGTTTTTTTTTATAGGCAGTTAAAGTTATTCCGAGAACTCCGGACGAGCTTGCACTTTCAATGAATAAAAGAATTGTATCTTTGTCATTTATAGTGCAAATGCAATGAAAATTTGCAATATTATTAAGAACACTATGCTGATTTCAGATAAAAATAAATAAACTCTTTATATTTATCTACTTGGCTGTAAAAAATTACTTTTGGACGGAAAAGGTATTTTACAAAAAACGCAATATCTTGGGAAGGCAGATAATCAGGTAAATTTTTATTTTAATGCTATCTACAAAAAGCATAGTATCACATAAAAAAATAAAATTCATGGTATTTGACTTGCTTCAATAAATAAAACCCATTTACAACTTTTTTCAAACTTTTCGTATTTTTTTTATCTTTTTGTAGTTTGTAATTGGGCAAGTTATGGTTCAAAACAAATTTTGTTTTCATATTATTTTTGTTTAAACCAAGAAATAATACATTTAGGTTTTTAGGCAGCTTATTGTAGGATCTACAAGAAAGATATTTGAAAATAAAGTAGCCTTTATATATTTAAGTACCTTAGGTAGTTTTTAAAAGATCAATACAGCACATTTAGTTTATATAGCTACTAATATAGATTGAATGAATGGACTAATATCAAAGGAACAATCCTAGAGACAAATCACGACATGAAAAAAAAAAAGGCTTCCTATTTTCTTTCTT
>JAHWFO010033869.1:163552-176142 GCA_023313115.1 Rhysida immarginata
TTTTTTTTTTTTTTTTTTTTTTTTTTTTTTTTTTTTTTTTTTTGTAGATAGCCTCATCTTTTTCATCTCGTGACTTGTCTCTAGGACTGTTTCAGGGTGTCTACAGAGTTTCTGAAAGTCAATTTAGTGACTTTTTGGGGGCGTCTTAAAAAAAAACTTCCTGACCTAATTTAATTATTTTTAACGTCAAAAAAACTTTTAAAGCATTTTTCCCGGACTGGATTGACCAGATTTTTTCCATGACCAAATTTTAATTCCGTGACTTAGGTGACCCATTTTCCAATTTGCTACTTTTTCGTGACTTTCGTGACTATTTTCCAATTTCGTTACTTTTTCGGGACTTTCGTGACCCTGTGTTTCTTTGATATTAGTCCATTCATTCAATCTATATTAGTAGCTATATAAACTAAATGTGCTGTATTGATCTTTTAAAAACTACCTAAGATACTTAAATATATAAAGGCTACTCTGTTTTCAAATATTTTTCTTGTAGGTCCTACAATAAGCTGCCTAAAAGCCTAAATGTATTATTTCTTGGTTTAAACAAAAATAATATGAAAACAAAATTTGTTTTAAACCATAACTTGCCCAATTACAAACTAAAAAAACGATAAAAAATACGAAAAGTTTGAAAAAAGTTGTAAATGGATTTTATTTATTGAAGCAAGTCAAATGCCATGAATTTTATTTTTTTATGTGATACTATGCTTTTTGTAGATAGCATTAAAATAAAAATTTACCTGATTATCTGCCTTCCCAAGATATTGCGGTTTTTGTAAAATACCTTTTCCGTCCAAAAGTAATTTTTTATAGCCAAATAGATAAATGTAAAGGGTTTATTTATTTTTTTCTGAAATCAGCATAGTTTTCTTAATAATATTGCAAATTTTCATTGCATTATAAATGACAAAGATACAATTTTTTTTTTTCATTGAAAGTACATGCTCGTCCGGAGTTCTTGGAATAACTTGTTAAAAAAAAATATGCAGTTGAGGTAGGCAGTTAAAATTTGGTATATTTTCTTATCTATATTGAAGGATTAAGAAATTAAAGTTTCATCAAAATCTAAGATGGTGGGTGACATGGCCTGGATGACTTGACATGGAATGACTCACATAGCAAGTGATGGAGAAGGAAGTAGGTTACTTTTCATGACTTACTAGATAGCCAACCAACCATCTTCCTCTTATATTTAGAGATGAATCTGAGTTGGAAAAAGAAGCTGGATGTGCTTTTATGTTGGAGCCTTTCTTTCTTTCTTTTGATTGACTTTGTAAAATGCAGTTTTCCACTGAATACTCCATCTTTGCAGCAGAATAGTTAGCAGTGCTCCCACTAGAATTGACAGATGGCAGGGTATCAACTGCAGCAAGAGGTCACATCATGATGTACAGTGTCAAGGCATTTCATGGGGAAGGGGAGAGGGCAGGGGCAAGGCTCCAAGTGGAATGAAATATATATTTAGGCACATTATACAGGGTGAATACAAAAGTCTGAACCCTCCTTTTATTTTTTGAACCGAAGCAGATATGTCAATTTTGATGAATCCAATGAATAGGAAGTTGTGGGTGGCCTATCCCATGGTGCACTTTTCATCATCCCAAATATGCAAATTAGGACACATTCAAATTTTATCTCAAAAAACGTAAGGGATAGAGAAGAAAACCCAACAACGGTCTCAATGCCGCAACGACAATCGTTCACGCAATTAACGGACTTTGAACGAGGTTGGATTATTGGCCTCTCCGAGATTTCGTGATTAGTTAGTGAGGGGCATTTCCCTTTTCTATTAAGACACTGCCCCAAATAAATCGAGATCAGGAAAGAAACATTAAATTATGACTTATGATTTTAGGAAAGATATTTTATGATTGCATAGAATTAATGCGAAGGCCAAAAAATTATGAAAAATTTATAAGGGATAGAGAAAAAAAACTCAATTGCAAACTTGTTCAGCATAAAAAAACAAACAAAAAAAAAATCATCCAAATCGGACCAACCAATCACCCACAATCACGTGGTGAACTGTTTGTAGCTTACAAACAGTCACACAGCACAAGGAAAACTGAATGTTGATATTTCCACCATATAAAGCATGCAAATCAAAAAATTAACATAAATTACCATATTCACATTCACTTTCATGTGGAAAAGCAAATAAAAGGCATGTTTCAGCACACAGAAGACAGAACAATTCCAGGATGACAAGCTACACTGTTTCGGAAATGGTCAACATGATCTTCTGCTTCGGAGAGGCATAGAGAAACGTACATGCTGCAGTTAGGTTGTATCGAGACAGATACCCTAATGAACGCCATCCATCTCGTCAAACAATGCGACACATTATTCAAAGATTCGAGGCTACAGGGAATGTTAATGCAGAACGAGGACGACCAAGGGCACAAGGCGACGAGGATACAACAACACTAGTTCTGGCTGCAGTTACTGCAAATCCCCACACAAGCAGCAGAGTAATTGCTGCAGATGTTGGGTGCCATCAGAGAACTGTTCTCAACATTCTATACGCATATCATTTTCACCCATACCATATTCATTGTCAACAGGAGTTACTGCCATTGAATTACGTTGCTAGGGCCGCCTTCTGCAACTGGTTACTTACCTGCCTGGATGACAATCCAAACTTCATTCATGAGGTGTTGTGGACAGATGAAGCCCAGTTCACCAGGGATGGAGTTATCAACAGGCACGACCATCATCATTGGGCAGACGATTAATTTTTTTTTTAAACTGTTTGAATTAACTTGTTTGTGCAGGGTGACTGTTTGTAAGCTACAAACAGTTCACCACGTGATTGTGGGTGATTGGTTGGTCCGATTTGGATGATTTTTTTTTTTTTTTGGCTTGTTTTTTTATGCTGAACAAGTTTGCAATTGGGTATTTTTCTCTATCCCTTACAGTTTTTGAGATAAATTTTGAATGTGTCCTAATTTGCATATTTGGGATGATGAAAAGTGCACCATGGGATAGGCCACCCACAACTTCCTATTCATTGGATTCATCAAAATTGACATATCTGCTTCGGTTCAAAAAATAAAAGGGGGGGGGGGTTCAGACTTTTATATTCACCCTGTCTTAGAATGTCAACACTTTTTCATTAATAAAACATAAAATACAAATACAAGGCAGTTCTCCTATGAGGCAATTCTTATTTCTTTTCCTCTCCTTATCTAAGCATGTTTCAGAACAAATAGTACGAAGAGAACATTGGTGACTGTCTATAAAACCTTGATAATCACGTTGTTTTTCTATATTAAACACTATCGTTTAACTAGCACGTGGTAACAAATGGAAATAGAGTACAGGCACAGCCAAATATATGACAGAATGTATAAGCCTAATTGTGTGCCTTAGTTTTCTATTTTATAAAATCAGGCGAATGGATACAAGAAAGAGCAAGAGCAAATTGATAAGTACGATTTTAGCGGAAAAGCACTGTTTTGGGGAACGAGCGCACTGTTCTTGTGGCATGGCGCAGCGCCCTCCTAAAATAGGCTAGCGGGAGTACTGGTTAGCATGTGTAAAGCCCTGGAAATGGATATCTCCAGCTTAAGAAACAATACCATAATTTTATCAGATTTGCTGAGCGTAATTCAAGACTTGGATCAATTTAACTTTCTCATTTTTCACATAAATTCAAGCATTTGTTATATACCTGGAAGATACATAACTGCGTAAAGTAAATTCTCTAATCCTGCAAGGCTTTGGAACAGGTATAACAAATTGTATCTTTTGCTGTACAATTGTGAATAATAAGTAGCTTTATTCTTTTTTAATGCCATTTATCTTATTCTAACAAATAAATCCTTCTTTCCATCTTTCTTTAAAATCTAAATGCAAATATTTAAAAGTGAATTTACATCATGTTTTTGGATTAATTAATTAATTAATTATACTGATTTAATATTCAGCATTTTGAATTCCAAATATTTTAGTATCTGCTACCGCATTTTACAAAGCACAGCCAGTGATTGAATTCATGTGCGAAGTTCTTGACATTAGAGATATCAATGAACAACGTAAACCTTTAACTGATTCCCAGCGAGTGAAATTCACCAAAGAGATTAAAGGTGAGAGGCGTTCCTTTGCTTTAAGTTAGATTATGGTTTTAGCCTTCACTCTGGACATAGTTGTTTTATGTCCCAATTATTTTATTTATTTCATTAGGACTTCTGTTTTGTATTAAAAAAAATAGTGAAGAATTGATTTTTTTTTTATTACCTGAATATCTTAAATAAATGTAGAAATAAAGTTTCCTTTTGTTTGTATAGTCAAGAATTGCAAGTCTGGAACACTTGGGATCAGAGGCATCCTGAGTTTTCCAAATATGTTTTCTGTAATATAATTTGACAATGCATTCAAATAACATATAAATGTTGTAGTGGCATTCTTCAATACAGTAATGATAAAATTTCAAAAACTATTTTACATTGAAAAATTTAGAGAATATTTTTGTGGGATTGGATTAAAAAAAAGTTCATAAATCCCAGACAAGACTTTTTAAGAGCCTATTCATTACTTTGAAAATAAAAAGATTTTGCAAAACCAGAAATAATTATTTGCAAATTCTTTACTAAGCAATTCGTTTTAACAGTACTGTTTTGATTCTTTGGCAAAGATAGAATTTAAAAGATTAAAATTGACGAAGGTCAGCTGAGTTGAAAGAAAGGAAAATTGAATATTTCATACAGATTGCACTCAGAGCTTGCTCATGGTTAAGGACTGCATTTTCTACGTCAAGTTCTATTTTTTTATAATGTTTTCTATCTTTTCATAATCTATAGCACTCATCTTCTTATAAAATTAAAAATCTGAGAAATACCAATTCTGCCTATTTAGACCATTCTCCATCAGGGTGTGCAAACTCAAATTTAATTTACTTTTTTCTAATAGAATTCTTGACAGAAAAGTAAATTTCCCTTCTGTACATTAAAATTCATATTTATTTTAGGCTATTAATATTTAAATTGGTTTAAATGTGTGAAAACAAAAGCATCAAACTTGACATTGAAAACTGTTGAATTTGATCTATCTAATAATGAAAATTAAACAGTTAAAGTTTTAAATTGAGAAATATTAGGTTGATGCATAATTATTAAACAATAAACTTAATAAGCTATTTCAGTTTTGAATATTTTTTCTTTGCCAGTTAAGAATAACTGGACAATTCATCTATGTTACAGACTGGTTATGTTGTTATTAATCATATGAAAAAACCTTTTAAAATTGGACAAATTCATTGGACATGGTTGATTTACTTAACACTGTTCAGGAGGCTGCATTATTGTTACCTATCAGTTACCTCCAGATTCATTTATACTGTCTGGCCACTTTAACATTTAGGTCCGAATAGTAGTTCATTGTGACTCGCCTTCAAAACTGCCTGAATTCGTAAAAACATTAATTCAACAGCATGCTGAGAGTATTCTTGAGATGTTGTATAATATTGCATCACATATTTCTCGAACATTTGACGGGATACAGGCATGGATCAATTATTCCTTTTCAGTTCATTCTACAAATCTACAGTTGGATTGGATGCCTCTCCAACGACTGGGCAGGCTACTATAGCAAAGAAAAATCATAATCATGTTACTGGAATGATTCCGTGATGATAAAGCTTCGTGGACGGATGCATTATCCTAAAATTATGCTGTATGATGCGTTTAAGTCAAAATGTCAGGGGAAAATTAAAACCGTTTGAATTATTAAGAATTTGACTTAAACGACATTCTCAAAATAGGAATATAGGGGAAGGGGTTTAAAATTTATTTAGACTTAAATGGAATTTTTGACTTAATTGACTTACACGGATTATACTATAGCTATATTATATTGAAGAGTATGGGTTTGTATGGCTTTCCAATGCTTTTGTTTCTTTGCGAGTCCATGCTAAGATGAATTCCCACCGTAATGTTGTCGAAAAGTGGTTCTGCACAATATTAGACAGGTATCTCTTAATTCAATTGCTCATTATATAGCCTTGGTTTCAGGTAGACATATTGGAATAAGTGAACTAATTTTATGCGTTAAAATGATTAATAATGTTATGCATTGTACAGCAAGTTTTCCATGCTCATATCTACAAGGATCAATAGGAGCATCGATTTGAACATTTGTTGCTATAATGCTTTTCCTACCTGAAACAAAGGCTATATTATACATGGCCATGTGTGTGTATTCTACATCTACAATACTTCAATATTCCCTATGTTTCCAGACCTTTTGGGACATTCTGTATAACTCATTTCTTAATTATAATCGTCCTTGTCTGTTTTTGGCTCATGTAAAATGATTAAATTTAGGCTATGATTTTTCAGGTCTGAAGATTGAGATCACACATTGCGGCACAATGCGAAGAAAATATCGAGTGTGCAATGTAACTCGTAGACCTGCTCAAATGCAATCGTAAGTAAACAGTTGTTCCTTTTAAAAATTATTTTTATTTTATATAAAGTTCTTAGAAAGTATTCTTTAGGGCCATTTTACATCATTTAAATGAAAGTTCATTATGATGCACAATGCAGATAGTAGAACATCATATGAGGGTAGCCCAGAAAGTAATGCACCACAATTTTTTTCTTCAACAATTATTTATTGAACACAATGAAACTTCTACACACGAAAGAAGGATGTGTCTTCTACACTCCCTATATTTCCACATAATCTCCGTCCCGTTCTGTGGCCTTCCTCCAGCGAGACACAAGGGCATGTATGCCCTGTCGGTACCAGTCTTTGTTCTGATCATGCAGCCATGTCTTCACTGTGTGAATCACCTCTTTGTCACCCTCAAAATGTCTTCCACGAATGGCCCAAACAATTGAAAGTCTGACGGCGCTAGGTCAAGGCTGTAGGATGGATGGGGTAACACTGTCCAACCCTGTTTTGTGATGTGTTCCGATGTCAAGTGTGATAGCTGAGGATGGCCGCCCTGACCTGGCAAATCTTGGAGCTCCGCAGAACCGCTTTCTGATGGACTCACCCTCTGTGCCCAGCAACTAACCCTCTGGCCTCATCTTCTCTCGACTGCTGATGCTCCATAAACTGCACATAAACGTTTGTGAATGTTTCCAACTGTTTCTTGCTCCGCCGTGAGAAATTCAATGACAACACGCTGCTTGTAACGCACATCACTTACAGAAGCCATGTTGTTCCATTGCTGCACGTACGCTATCTGTCGGAAGAAACTGAAACTTTGCACGCGCACTCTGAAAACTTCAAAGAATGCATGTGTCAAGTTTTGCATAATGTACCATTATTGGGGACTGAGAAACAAATTGTGGTGCATTACTTTCTGGGCTACCCTCGCATATGCCTAGCCTAATTTTTCAAAATTAGGCACACACATGTAGGAAGGGTTGGAAAATGGGTTTATTCGCTCTAACCGCCGTTAGCCTTAATGATGTCTTCAATGCAAGACCAGAAGGATTTGCAGTAGAACCTCCATACAGCGAAACTCAACGGACCGGCAAAATCATTTCGCTATGTAGATATTCCGTTGCATGGAGGTGGTGTTAAAATTTGCATAATTTTGATGTATAAATTGCTGATAATTGCATTTATATATGTATATATTTTAAATTTAGTATTTATATATAAAAATTTAGTGTTTTATATTAATTTGAATGCTTCTTAACATTAAGAACAAAACTTTTTCGATACTTAACATCGCTGCCTATCTAAGGTCATCTAGGCTGTTATTGCTGAAAATTTTGTTTGGATCGCGATTAATTTTTCTGGAATAATTAAAATTCTGAAAGCAGAACGGGTCGAAAATAATATTGTAATACGTATTTTACGGAAAAATACCGATAGAACGTATCCATAAGCGTGTACAAAAATGTTTATGGGCTTAAACTTTCAATAAAATAAATTCATAAATTTGAACAAATATTAAAGTTTTTAATATAAAAAATCTTCCGAGTTTTGAAAGCTTTTATAGTAGTTCTCGTGCCAATTCTCATAGAAAATAAATTTTTAACATGCTTGCACATAAACTCCTCAGCAGGCCTCCATTATTGCTGTGCAGTGCATCATGTGTAGTTTGGTGCAATAACATTGTTCTCGAGAATTCTTCGTAATTTTGCCGATAAAATAAGCCTAATGCCATAGCCGCAGCCGATTGGGCAGAGCTTGTGACGTAAGAACTTGTTTTTAACTTCGTTTGCGATGATTTCGTTCGTTGGTTGTCCGGTCATGCTAAGTGAGGGAACCAAAAATTCGTAATAAAGAGCTAAAATATACCTTAAAATTTATTGTTTGAACCGAAAAATCTTTACGTTACAAGGATAATTACACTATAAAGATTTCGCTATTTGGAGATTGAAAAAGCATTAAATCAATAGGATTTTTGCCGGGACCACAGAAAAATTTCGTTATAGAGAGAATTTCGCTATATCGATGTTCGCTCTACAGAGGTTCTACTGTACATCCCCAAATCAAATGGTCCTTCTGGGTGTCTGCCATTATCTAGCCAATGGCAGCCTTGACGAAACCAGTGGTATTGTGGAATTGTTGATTAGCTTCCCATTCAACAATGCCCCACATGTAAATCTGGCAAGTTAGGTGGTCACAAATTTGATGTGATGTGATCATGCAGATGGGTTGCCATCCATTCTGTGTTGTCACAGCTTTATGTGCAGGTGCAGAGTCTTGATGAAAGACATATGGCCTGCCATTGCAAACACTATCTGTTCAGGGCTTCACAACTGTTTGCAGCACTGCAATGTTGCCAGCAGCATTCACTCGAAGATCCTGTGAAAAGAAGTTGGATGCCATGACGTGTCCTTCGCTGCTTACCATTCATAAAACTATCATGGTTGTGGAAACTTGGTATGCCTAACATATGGGACATTCAAGGGATTCACACATATCCATTTGTCCTTTAATCAGGAAAAAAAAAAACAGAGCATGCCAAGTTCTTATGGAATTTTGACCTTGTTTAATAACAGTTTTGCTCGAAGCAGTTGTTCTTGTGTTTTCACTGACCTAAACTTCCTTTTCTTCAGAACATATGACTTATAATGAAGGTCCTTGTGCACCACAATGCAGATTGTGCCTTGGAAACCTGGAGATCTCAGGTGATGGGTATGATGGACAGTCCTGGGCTTACATCAACATTGTTTTGCACCTGTCGTACAAATTGTGGTGTCCTGATACAGTTTGAATGTTATGCATACGTTTTGTGCTTAGCTGCAGGCGGCATGTCCCCTAGGCCTCCAATTCCTTTCAAAATTTTTTCACAAATGCTCTGGAGACTTTCAAAAATGTTGCAATTTTGACATACCCCCCCCCCCCTAAACGCACACACAAACACACACAGACAGACAGACACACTTTTATGCCTCTGACCTATGGGCACAACAACTCACTTGTGGGCAAGGGTTTGTCAGGAGTTCGGGGCTTGATCTGAGGATAAACATTGACACAAGACATTTTAAAATCAAATATAATCACCGTTTATTCTTATTAAAATTACAGCCCAGCGCTATCCAACAGTCATTCTCAGCAAAACTCCTGTATTACACTACTACAACCTAGTCAGAATTATACTGATTGTTGAGGGGCCCCTCTCACTTAGAAACTATACAGTTTATGTAACATCAGTTACTTGTACAACTAGCCACTGTATGCCTTATCTATAAGTTCTACAGCACTGTGCCAGAATTCCCAATGTGCTTGGGTATGTGGATCAGCATTGACCAGCCTTTCAGCAATATGCCACACGGTTAGCAGAATGGTGGCTCTGCGTGGGAGGGTTGGCGGTATCCACTGTGGTAAGTTACAAGTATCTCAACACCTGGATCTGGCCTTCTGTTTCAGTTCCCATTTAACGCCTACTAAGTGTCGCGTGCTCCTTTATTAACTGCTCAATAACTGTAACAAGAGGGGGGGAACACATTAATCCCTTCCCGGGCAGCTCACTCCAAATGGATTAGCTTGCTTACACAGGAGATCCCAGTGCTCCACACTGCTAACATTTCTGCGTTTTAACGCTCGTTGCAAGGTGAATTACAGCACCAGACCCTGTTACTATCCATGTGTCTTATGCGACACCCTCATCCATACAATAAGGGCAGCACTGCGTTGCTAAACCCAGGGGTCGGAGTTGTCCTGAAAATCCTTAATTTTTTTTTTCTGTCCTTAAACGTCCTGAATTTATATATTTAATCATGAAAATTCTGATAATTTCCATAATGTTTCATAAATAAATTCTTTTGCAAACAAAAGCGCATATTATGTAACTAAACGTCATCTGTGAACAGAAGTACCATAGGTTTGAAAGCTTGATTAACCAATCAGAATGTTATTCCATCTACATTTCTGTTGGAAATTTTACGTGTCTAAATAGCACCCATATTTCCCAAATTTCTGTAGGTAAGTTTAAATAATCATTAAATAATTAATATAGTCATTCATTTAATATTTTATATTGAAAAAAAGAAACAAGCATTTTTGAATTATCAATTAAATTAAATACATGTATGTCTAAGATTATTTAATGTAGTTCTGAATTTAAATACAGGGTGAAAATTAATTCCACTGCCAAACTTGGAGAGGTAGTAGGGATAGTCGAAACAAACAACTTTCCTTTATACCAGTTTTGCGAGAAAAATTTATTTACCAACACAGAACCGTTACAGCAGTTGTTCAAAGCGTTTGTGTCGTTCCACACATGGCGGTTGTGGCAATTGAATAGACCATCCTTGGTGAACAATGCTTCATCAGAAAACAAAACAAGTTCACCAAACGCCGGATTGACGACAACATTCCGAAGATACCAGTCGGAAAAGTGCACATGTAGTTAGTTTTCGTTGGGTTGCAAAGCTGGCACAGACTGATCGTGGTATGGATGTTGCCCATTGTCTCGCATGACGTTCCAGACAAATGTTTGACTGGTCCTCATAGCATAGTATATATTATATTTTTTTTTATTAGGAAAAACTATAGAAACTAGGCACACCTGCACGGAAAACACCCTATCTGAGAATTTCATTATGGCGGACTTGACTGGCAAAGGTGGGTTGGAAACAGTTGCATAGGATTCTGGGACTGAAGAGATGCTCGCTTGTAGCTGATTGGCTGCGCATTCGGGGCGACTTCTGAAAATTCCATCACGGTTGGAACTTCCAAAACTGCATCATTGTCTCTCTAACCTGCTTTCTGCCGCGAATTCGCTGAATATGAAACTGCTCCGGCAACCAAAATCGTATCAAATGAACTAGGAAGTCGCTGAATGTTAAATGCCCTTGAGTCAGTTTGCATCTGCACTAGGCAAAACGCAAACCCACATTACTATTTCCTATATTTCTCAATCACATGCATGCATATCATGCAGTGATTATTTGTTTGATTAAAAATGTTTTCTAATGAAGCATTGAAAACTCTCTAAACATATTTATACAGGATGGTCCATTTAAGTGTAGACATGGAGGTATCTCGAAAACAAAGCAAAAGTGAATTACTTCGCGGGGGAAATTCATTAGCCAAAAAATTAGCCCCCCCCTCCAGAAATTTGGGGGGGGGGGCTTTAAAATCTTAAATAGGAACCCCTATATTTAATGGTATATTCAGATTGTACACAATATTCGAGAAATGTTTTATTCTTGGTGTGTTTTCAATTGATCCAACTGTTTAGGAGAATGAGGGCCTGAAAGTGCGGAACTTTTAAAGTTTTAAATTAGTTTTATCGATGAAAACAAAGAGATAGAGAGTGGGTCTTACAGACATTCCTATTCTACTTTTTAATGGTTTTTAAGAAATATCAGAATTTCAAAAGTCCAATATTTTTCAATACATACGCATAGATTATTCCTCCATAGGACTGCTGCCCCCAAGACTTTGCTTGTGCACTAAAGGTTCCAGAACCTTTAGTTGTGCCATCTGATATCATCCTTGCTATCAGTTCATCTATAGCATTCCTGTTGGCCTTTTTTTTTTTTAATTTTTCCCTATCTTCAGGCTCTTACCCGGATGCACTGAAAATTACCAGAGTTACCCCAATCTTCAAAAAGGGCAATTCCAGCGATTACCCCAATTACCGCCCTATTTCTTCTTTACCCATATTTGCTAAAAGTTTCAAAAAACTTTTCTATCAGCGTTTTTCTGAATTTAACTATTCTTTGAAGCTAATTACTCCATTTCACCATGGTTGAGACAGCTTTCTTCGATTTAATCGAATTTGCCTCTGCTGAAGTGAACTCTAGAAAGTTTGTGGCTACGATATTTTTTAGATTATTCAAGAGCTTTTGACTCTATATCAATCCCTGTATTGCCATATAAATTATTGCAAATGTATAACATTAAGGCTCTCTCTTAATTGGTTATCTGAAGTTTTGATAAATCGACGATATTACAGTAAAACTCCGCAAATCTGGCATCCAGAAATCCGGCATTATTTTGAGTTGTTAATTCTCGTTAAGGGGAGTCGCGGTTGTGGAAATCAAATTTTGGAGCAAAAATTCGAAAATTACGAAATTTTTTTATTATTTTCTTTAGCATCACTACTATCGATCTGCGTGAGTATTTTAATAAAATTTCACTATTATTACAGTAAAAAAAATAGTTTTTAT
>JAHWFO010033869.1:193386-236772 GCA_023313115.1 Rhysida immarginata
TCCGAACGAATGATATATGACATGCCACATGTTGCCATAGTTCTAAAGACCAAGTGATTGCCACCCTCACAATTCCGACCCTATTGTGACAATTTGGCCCAAACTTTAAAGTAATATTGATCTTGCTTAGAGGAATCTGCATATCGAATTTCACTCCTTTATATGCATAAATACCACATAGATCATTTGGTCCCCTCTAATTTCCACCCCCAAAACTCTGACCCCAGTGGGCCAATCAAAACTAAACTAAATAGTGAAGATGCACATGCCCATAGTAAGCTACATTCCAAATTTCAACCTTCTATCTCAAAAAATGCAGAAATTATGAAGGGAACGGACGGACGGACAGACAGACTGACATTGTGAAAACAATAAGTAGCTCCATTCTTCCACTACTTAATAATCAAGAAGCTTCACTGGTATTGAATAAATTTATTACAAGCATCTATAATGTATGTAATGTAATTTAAGTAAATGGATAAATGAATTCTTCTCTGAATGTGGCATGGGTCGGACTAAAAGTAGGATTCTTAAAAAGTAGGTGATCGTACGAAGGCTATTAAAGCGTCTAATGAAAGTACAAGTACTACCTACTAAAAAGGTAGAAAGATTTCAGCGCACGAATTTCCGAGATACACTGACTAAATACGGTAGAAAGTTGCTAGGAAATGGGTCTCTCATGGGAATTGGAGGGGGAGTTCAAACCGTACGTAATACATGTAACCGTACAACGTGTCGTATGAAGGTGATCGAATCATCAAACAAGTTCAATGGGGGAGTAACTATAATAAAGATAATAACAATAACACCCGTAGGCGCTAATTCCTACTTCCTATACATCTTATGCATCCAACGACTAAGTGGGGTTAATAAAACAGGGAATTTGCTAACCTTTTTCTGTGTGATTTGCCATCTGAATAATTCTGGAAATAAAACTAAATTTTTACGAATACAAAACAAACAGTTTTAAAGCGAAATAAGTAAAAATGCTTGCTTTAACACGGCCGTGCAGTCTACGGGAGCTGCTGCCGCCTGCCTCACTGCATAGTGCTAAATTTTCTCACTTGGAGGGGGGTGGTGACTAACGTGTGACGTTGCCCCCCCTTTAACTACCACCAAGAAGCTCACAACTCCCGTACAGAGGTAAAGCAATTAAGGGAAGAGACGAGTCAGGAGTTCAGGGCATCGCAAAGGGCATACACGTCGCATGAGAGCTAAAATTAAAACAAAATAAATAGACATTCATCAGTCAAACTCAATATTGCACATCACTCTTTATTATCACAACAGCCAAACAATACACATAAACATAGGTTGCAACTAACTTTACATTACACCACAGAGTATAACTTCTAATAATCTTAACAACTTAGAGGGCCCCCTAACATAATTATTACTAAAGATAATTGCCAACTTCAGTGATCATTAATATGTAGAGCCATTATCAACAGCCAACTACTACCCTGGTGGTGCACCAACCAGCTACGTGCCATTAGAAGAACCTTCTGCTCACCAAGTCCTGTGTACACACCTACAAGGCGAATACTGCAACTACCGCTGCTCACAGGTACTGTAACCTAACAGGGAATCGGGATATCAAATATTCCAGACCAGCAACGCAAACAAGCGCTATGTGTACTCTTTTTTTCTCACAGAGGGGGAACACAGAAACCCCTGTTCCCGTTAGCTGAATGAGGCACAACTCTGATATCGAGCAGGCAGTCTTTTTTTTTTTTTTTTTTTTTTTTTAATAAAATAGGTCCTTTTTTCCCTATTTTGAAAGCAAAAAAAATCTGTTAGGAGCACTGTGATAGCTTTGTTCAAGAATCTAACTTTGTAACAAAAAAGTTGGCTTGCAGGACTTCAGTACATCCTGTATTTTGCATAGATAAACTCTTTTACAAATGATCCATCATTATTTGTTTTTTCGAGCAACCAGTTCAAAACAAATTTTGGATTTCAGATTAAAAGCTTGTTTTAGGGTTGGGGAAATTTTTAATGTGGTATATATAGGGCGTTTCTAAATGGAAGGACAATAAGTACATACAGTCAATTCTCGTAAATACGAAAATGGTTAATAAGAAATTCCGGTTAATAAGAAGACATTTTGTGGCCCGTCCCCGAGAAAGCAATTACAATGTAAAATTTTCTGCTTTATATGAACATATTTTCATTAAAATACGGTTTATACGAAGGAAAATTTCATAATTTTATTGAAAAATAGTCCTTTTAGGAACAATTTTAATGATAAAATTTCAGATTTCGAAATGTAAAGTTAATTAAAATAATTTTCAAAGTCATTTCATATGTGATTGCTTCTGAATTATTCGAATAAATGAATTCTCGATTTTTTTAATCAGTCGATTATTCGATAAAAAAAATATCGGTTATTTAGTCGAATTTTTCAAACTAACGAATCACGTGCTTTCAAACGAACGGGAAATCTGATTCGCGAAGTCTGAATCACGTGCTTTCAAACTAACGGGAAATCTGATTCGCGAAATCTGATTGGTTCAGCTATTCAGATCTGAAATCCTGTCACATGGCGCTCAAATCTTTATTTAAACAAGTGCAATATCGGCATCGTTTCAAAATCAATTTTCTCATCGCTACAACGCAGTTATCTAATTTTATTACAGTCAGGAATTTTATTCGGTGTCAGCTTCAAGCAAAAGGAAACGAAAGGATCTTTCATTAGATCTTAAGTTACAAATTCTGAATGCAGCGGAAAAACCAAATGCTATAAAAGGGTAGGTTGCTAAAGACTTTGAAATTCCACCGTCAACATTATCAACGATACTTAAAATCTCGGAAAAGATAAGACAACAGGCTGAATCGAGTGCGAAAAGAAGAAAACGAATGTGAAAAGCAGCACACGAAGACATGGAAACGGTACTTTTAACATGGTTTAAACAAGCAAGTTAACGTTTTTTCTATTCCGGTATACATGTACAATACAGTGCTGTAGAAATTACTGTAAGCTTTTTTTCTATAATGTACTGTACGCTGTATTTGTTTTAGGCTCGACAAAAGAATATACGAATAATACGAAAAAATTTCTTGGTCCCCACGATTTCGTATTAACGAGAATTGACTGTAGTGTGATTCCATGCATCAATAAAAGCAAAAGTTCCTTATCGATATTGTCGAAAACTCAAAATTTAAATTGTGTCGTTATGTCATTTATGAACGTTCTGCACCAGCAGTTCATTAATTGAACTGCCCAATACCACGTGAAAACTGCAGCAATTGTTGAGATTAAATGACGTCTCTGCCAGCTTTTTAGCAAACTTCGTGCGATGTTTAGACCCTTACAATTTGAGTTAGACCCCAAATGAGAATGACTCGGACACTAGTTGTTTACAGGGTGTTTCTTTGCAATGATACAAATAACATACAATTCCGCTGCGCATTCGACATTTGAGGAGCCCCTCGCAGTCATTTAACTTAAAATTAGTTTGCCTTCATGCGTTGAGCGATGCTCAAATCATTGCTCAAAATTGTATCCAAAATGTACCTAAACATGGGCACCCGCTTTTGTGCACAGGAGTATAAGCTTAGGAGACGAGGAAACATATGGGCCTGCTGCTGTGGTCGCATGCCATCCAAGACCCTCGCATAAGTATTCCTTCCGTTTCAGCGTTAACCCACACTTGGTGGCTCCTTTAGTGCGTTCAGTGTAGGGGAGAGGCACAGTAACCTCTCATGGTGGGTTTGAATGTCACCGAACACCCGCCACTGGCGACACCTGATTGCTCCTGCGCTAGCATCTCGTGTGGATGAGTTTCATGCACATTGAGGTGAAACACGTTTTATAAGGTGCCAGTTAAAGCCAATTTCCATCTCGCGCATTGCTCTACTGTGTCAATGACTAAAGTGCTACCTTGTTTGGTTCCCCGGGTTTAGTAAAACTTATGTCTGTAGCTAAAACTAAATTCTGCGTTAACATCAATGATAGACAGTCATTAAACAGTTTCTTAACACGGCAGCACACTTGTTACACCTCGCAAACAGACGGCGGAAATCTTCGCGTGGCTGAGCTCCGACGACTCAGCGGGAGGGACCACGGTCCGGGCGCTTAAGCACGAGAAAGTTCCATTCTTTCGGGTGTCTGCTCCGCGTAGAAAAAAACAAGAAAGTGTCACTCACCATTTGTCTCTGCAACATTATCAACTGGTTAATGTAGAAAGCTTGCACATTTACTGTTACGCAGCTGCAAACTCGAGCGTCGTCCTCAATCGTTCGTTAGGTGGACCCATTGACGGCCTGGCTCAATGGAACACTGTAGCTTTTCTTTTGCAGCAAATCAACAGGTAACTGCTCAGATACATTTACTGTTACGTTTAATAAATATAACTACAATTAACTAATTAAAACCAACAAATAATAAACGATCATCACGACTAATAAACAAACTCCCTTAATTCCGATGTTGGAAAACGCAGGATAAACCCACGATGGCCACCACATGACCATTCACCTTGGGAGATTTTTTATCAAAAAAAACCCAACAAAAAACGAACATAAAGACAACCAACTCTACAATAACATTATACGTATCATTCTCATGGGCTTCTTCCCAGCAGTCCTTTGCTGGAAGCTGGTTTAATCTTCTCGGGAATTTTAAACACACAACAGTCCCAGCTCCCAACAAAGGACTCGACGGCACGTCATTAACAATACGAATACGCACACTGCAAAATTTCAACACAACAATTCCCAACAACAGGACCTCAAGAATCACCACACATACAAGTAACCACACACTTTTATACCCAAGGTATCACTACATAATTACAGGGAAACATAAGTACAAAAATAAAACTGGCTAACTCAACACAAAACACTTAACGCACACGAACACGCAACAACGTTCATAGCGCATGAGTGACTGTACAGTCGAGGACCGCAAATCCGGAATGATCGGGACCAGAAACTTTCTGGATTCGTGGTTTTCTAGATGTACTTAACACATCTGTGTTTATTTAATTAAATCATTTCTGTCGACAGTTATTATAAATTTCTTTTAAAATAAAAGTTTTCACAATTATACAGTTTAAAGTAATTACTGACATCTGGATTTGTGATTTCCGGATTTGAGGTCCTCCACTGTATTTACATTAAATTTTCCTGCCGGACACATGCGACACCCACAAACTGAAGTGGGAATGTCACAATATATGTGATATTCTGCTATAATGTGAAAAATATTGACCTGAAAAACCACCTACCGTATATTCTCGAGTATAAGTTGCAAAAATTTTGTATCCAATTTTGAGTGAAAAACTGGGGTGCGACCTTTACTCGAGCCTAGCCAAAAATACTTGTCGATGGGCTGCCTGTGGATGTTGATATCAGTTTCGTTACCAGCTTTTGCCATGTTTGATGTTATTATATTCCACTTAAATTTTATTAAATTAATATCTATTTATTATTGCTAACAGTAATCATCTATAAAAAATCTTTGGATATTTGTAAATATCACTAAATAATATTGAAGAAACTTCGATGGATATTTAAGCACTGCTCACTTTGCATGCCGCCATTTTGAATAAATAACGAACACAGCCATCAGAGACAACACCATCTAAAAGGAAAACCAGTGCACTAAAAATTCATACATTGTTACATAAAAAAGCATTGTTAATTGTATTTCTACCAATAATAAGCCTTAAATTATGACTTCTTATGATTATGTAACAATGTATAAATTTTCAGTGCACAGGCTTTCTTTCTAGGAGGTGTTATTAGAGACCATCAATAAGCCATTCTCCCTCTTCCCTACAGTGGAACTTTATCGACTTTTTTCACTTTCCTGTAATGAACTCGGGAGAGTTATCTATTAGGCTAAAATTCCCCTCCAACTAGACTATACTACGAGGGGAGATCAAAAAGTAAGTTGCACTTCCACGGTATAGCCATTTATTACACCACCTGTACAAAAGCAACAAGGCTATAGCAGCATACAATGTAGGTTCACTTTTTCACATAGTCCCCAAGAGACCCTAAACATTTCTCTGAATGATCAACCAACTTTTCCATTCCGGATGCATAGAAATCTCCTCCAGCGTTTTGTAACCACACGGTGACAGCCGCTTTCACCTCCTCATCATTTCGAAATCGTTGTCCACCGAGTTCCGTTTTGAGCTTACCAAAAATATGAAAGTCGCGTGGCGCTAAGTCGGGACTATATGGGGGATGTAGCCAAACCTCCCACTTGAATCGCTGCAGCAGTTCGCACGTTTGGCGGGCCTTGTGAGGTGTTGCATTATCATGCAACAAAATCACACCGGCGCTCAATTTCCATATACAGCAGTGATTTCATGATGAATGTCCATGCAATTCACCCGTTTGGCCCATAGAAATTGGATTGCTGCTCGCACCTCAAGTTTGGAGTGGATATCCAGTTGACGCGCCATTGCTTTTAGCCCGCTAGTCACACAAAACACGACGGGAAACCACAGCAACCGTCCTATCCGACGTCTGCGCAGTTAATGTCCCTTTCTCCGCTTTGACCAATGTCCCTTTTACCAAGATTGCGACGCACAGCGCGCTCCTGCGGCGAGTTAGTGCAACTTACTTTTTGATCTTCCCTCATATATGTAAAAAACTTATTTATTGTACTATTAACAACCACAGAATAAAATTAGCAAAACGCGATTTGAATGATTAATATAAATCAGATAATGATAGATATAGGAATCAGTGCAGTTATAGTAAATTCTACTTGGCAATAATAGTTTTAAATCCAGTTATTTGTAAGCCTGGAATATAAGATGACTATTAATTTTTAGAACTCAGTTTCTGTCTCAAAATGTCATCTTATATTCTGGGCAATATGATATAAAGAGGGTGTTTCAAAAATAGTGTACATTATTTCAGGATTGAACTCTAACAAAAAATGTTTCTTATATATGGGTCCAGAAATATATGGGGCACGGTTTCCAAGTTATGAAGGTGTATTAATGACCCCCTTTTACCTTTCCTTAAAGGAGATGTTCATAAAGTCCACACATACCCCTTCTGATATGAAAATAAGCCTCACATCAACATGTCCTGGCCCTACGAAGACAATTTCAAATTCCTGGATTATTTTGCATTCCCTTAAAATCTGCCACAATTCGATTCCAAAGGGTTTCCTAGTCAGGCACTGGTGATGAATACATTAGTGGTTTTAAATCTGATGAGAGTGGAGGCCATCAGGAAACCTTTGATCCAAGTATCCTTGACCCCTGTGAAACTTTGAAACTTCAAATGGAAGCTCCCATTTTTTATTGGAGATCGGATTGAGCATCATCTATTGCGAATTGAAAGAAAATGTTTCAGATATAAGCCTTTATGTTTATGTTGCAGGGGTTCCTATTTGAAATTTTAAACTTACCCCAGCTCACCCCTAGGGTCGGGCACAGACACCGGAGCTAATTTACCACTGATGAATGGCTGCCTTGAAAGTAATTTTTTATTTCGGACATTTTTTTTGTATGAGGCCTAGTTTTTGATATATTTTGATGTATCAGATTGAATGAACCAGCCTGTACCTAACGCTGTTTTTGCCATTATATTTCTAGAAAAGATGAAGTTTTTAAATATGGCATATACATTTTTTTTATTCACTACTAAATTTGATTCCATTGCAGCAATCTTTGCTGATTGATTTCCTTTTTCTTGTGTGTATTTTTTTTTTAATAATACTTTTTTACCCTTAGGTTCGCAAAGCAGATTTTAACAATGATCCTTATGTACAAGAATTTGGTTTATCAATAAGCAATACAATGATGGAAGTCAGAGGTCGTGTATTGCCACCCCCAAAATTGCAGTACGGAGGAAGGGTAAGTGCGGTATGCTGATTGCCTTTATTTCATTCACTAAACCTTAATTGTAAGCTTTCCATATTGATAACTACTAAAACATTGAAAAAGAAATTGTAAGTTATAAATGAAGTTGTACGAGGCTTGATTGATAAGTGAGGTCTCTACTGCACAGCGTCACTAGTAGTTGCAGAAGAAAAAACGTTTGCACACACATTTGGTAGCTTATACTGTTTTCAAGCTTGCTTCAGTTCATTGTTTGACATGCTTAAGTAATAATGTTGGTCGTAGAGTGCTATCTCTGAGTTATGTATTGGGTTTTGCTACACATGTGAGGACTCTCGCAAAAAAGACATAATTACGTGTGTGATGCAGTTAGACACGGTTTTTATTGCCAGAATTGATATTTGTGTGTACACAATGCATACCAGTCGATGTAACCGCCATTGGTGGCAACCACACGCTCTAGGCGCGGTCTAAAGGCCCGGCAAACGTTACGGATGTAGTCTTTCTTCATGGCAGTCCACACGCGGTTCACAGATGCTTTCAGCTGGTCGACGTTGCTGTGACGGATCTTGCAAGTCTTGCTCTCGATATGTGCCTACACGCTGTAGTCAAGAGGGTTGAGGTCAGGCGACTGAGGAGACCAAAAGTCTTTCGACCAGAAGCTCTTGTTTGACCCCAACCACTCTTGAACAGTCTTGGCACTGTGGGCCTGTTGAAAGACATAGTCCGCATTCCACGGTCAGGGCAGTACGTTCTTGGTCAAGATGTCTTTGTAGTCGGCCGCGGTAAGCCTGTAACCGGTCGGGAACCAGATTGGCGGCATTTTCATGCCATTCGGCGCCACGACGCCGAGCATAATCACTGTGGCCGGGTGCTTGGTTGTAGTCACGTAGCAGACCGCAGAGATCTCGATTCTGTTACGTTCCATCGCATTATCATTGCATCTGAATCGCATTCATTCCACCTATATACGTTTAAATTATGGTATCGCCCACATCTTCAATAGTGGATGCTTTCCCCCCCCCCTCCCCATTATTGACGCATCCGCAGGTGTAATAGAACTTTTGCAAAACCCGGTATAAAGGCTCGATAACTAATAAGTATATTTTTACATGGAAGGTTGTGTGCAAATTGAAATTCACAGACGTATGAAAGCAATTTAAGATGATAGTTGTATCGATGTGGGAAATGTCTGCCTGTGTGACTAAGATATCAAAATCTCTGTTGGAAGCACACTCACTCCACACACTTTTTACAACCTGATTTGGCACTGTCCAACTTCTAGTTGTTCCCAAAATTGAAAGGCATTGAGAGGTTAACTGTTTTTATTAATTGGAAGTCATTGTGCCCAAATGAATGAAAAGAAAACCATAAACTTCCTTTGTAAATGGAATGAAAACGTGGATAGCCTGTTTAGAAAAATGTGTAATAGTAATTAGTGGCTTTATTGAAAACATAAAGTTGTAAACAGTTTTAAAACGTTTTGTGTTGAATGACATTAAATATGTGACTGACAAGTGCAATATAAATTGTGGCTATAAACTATAAGGTGTGTCTAAAAAATATAATTTAAAAAAAAAAAAGTACGCTTTTTTGAACTTTCTCAAACACTACTAACATTTTGACTATGCCAAGGAAAGAGGAATAAATATCCTTCATTTTGACACAACTTTTGTTATTTATTTTGTCAGAAACATGTTTTATACAGTTGGAGACTTCACTTAACTATTTATCTTCGTAATTTCATTTTCAAGCTCTTTGAATAAATATGCAGATTTATATATATTCCCATTTAGAATTTCTGCTTTATTGTTTTTCACTTTCAGAGCATATAGCAAGATAATTTTGTGTAGAATTTTTTTTTTTATACTTATTTTTTATATATTAGTATTGTTGTTTTGGAAAGACCCATATTTGAATCAGGTCTGGAAGTCAAATTCCAGCTGTAGGTCCAAAATAGGGACAAGGTGTTCAAGCAAAGAGAGGAAAAATTGAATGTTAATGGAAATATAACATCTGGATATAGGAATTTCTTAGTACAGTGCTCCCTCTACATAACGGTCGTTGTTAAATAATACCATTTTGGGTGATGTGATGACGTCATTTTGACGTTGTTCCTCACTTCTTTTATGCTTCTCACTGCCTCGAGCAACCTCTATCTCACAAGGGGAAGTCCAGTTTTCTGCCCCACCGATTTTGATCAGCTTTAACATACAGGTTGGGGGCCATCAAAAAGTAACTTGTGTGAACACTCCTTCGTTTTTAAGAAAATCGAGGTCAAAAGTCATGGTGCTCTGTTATATATGTAAAGATTTGCACTTCTTTTAATTGACGTGATGGCTTTATGGTTAAAGTGCTTGCCTGAAGAAGCGAATGTTGCGAGTTTGAATCTCGCTTACGTCAATTTTTTTTTTTAATGAATACATTAAAATTAAAACATTACCATAACTATAAACTTCACAGTCAGATAAAATCTAATTTTTTTTATTTTTTCCACTTACAATGTTTGACAAAATAAAAATAAATAAATAAATTGCTTTATTTCATTCATTATCAGCAACAATTTACCGGAAAAAATTTAACATAAAAGTAATAAAATGTACATAAAATTCCCGATTAAGAATTTGCGTCCATGTTAAAAAAAAAAAAAAAAAAAAAAAAAAAAAAACACATTATCGTATTTAAAATTCATTTAAAGTTCTGAACAACTAGAACTTAAGAAAATTTTTGATCTAATGTAATACATTTCTTGTGTAAAGCATAAACTTTATTTAGGCATATTTATCAGTTCAAGTTGCTCTACCAGAAAAATATTTTCTTGTTTTATATTCTTCGTTCACTAATGTTCGCCAACAGTCTTTTAATTCGTTGACAGCATTACAATGATGAAATTCATCGCCTATGAAAATGTTCAATGTTAATTTTTCACAAGTTAGCATTAACATACATGTTGCATCAAAATTAATACCCATCTTTTGAAGTTCTTTAGACATTAATAAAATTATCTGAGTAAACAGAAAGTGAAAGCTCTGGTTAAACCTTTATACATAAATTAATTCGGGTAATTTTGCATTGGTTGCCAGTGTCATTTTATGCATTGGAAGGTGGCATAATAATGTGTGTCCACGTTCTTCATCTGTATTCAATGACAGCAATGAAATAATATCAAGGGGAAAAAAATGTGATCGAATTAATTTTCTTCTCCTGCTCGGTAGTTTCTAAACTATTCCAAGGGGCTTGGTTTGCATGTTCGTCTTCTAATTCTTGCAGGATTTTTTGTTTCTTGGTTCTTCAGTAAATGTTACTCTGCAATGACTGCAATTTCGCTAATTTTCAATAAAATGAAATGATTTTCACAAACTATGAATCTCGCATCATTGTTTCATGCTTGCACATGAATGTTTCGATATCACGAAGTCCTGCTGATATATTTCTCCCGCAATTGTCTGTGCTCAATTATTTATTAAAGTTTAAATTTTAAACTAATTGAACTAAAAGGTAGGTTACTATCAGAACTTTAATGTTCTTTAAACACGATGACGTTGTAGAGATGCGGCGAAATCGAGGTAGCAGTGAGAAGTGACCGAGGCAGTGAGGAGAAACGTCATTTTGACGTCATCACCTCATCCAAAGTGGTGTTATTTAATAACGACCCTATATAACGGCACTTTACAAATTTCCCGAAAATAAAAACTTCATTATATGGATTTACAGTTAGAAATTTGGCTTTATGTAGAGTCCCGTTATACAAGGCGTTTCAAAAGATATAATCCAAACCTCGCAAACAGGTAGGAGGCATGAAGGTGAACAGATTCTGTTAATACATGAGGGGTCAGAACTCAACCATTGCCAAGGTAATGTTAGAGGGGGGAGCAGTAATCAGAGTGCACATGAAAACACGTAAGTATGCTCTGTGCACACGTTTATTATGGAACTGTAAATCCACTGAAGCTTTACAAAAGATGCTCAAAGGAGCCATGGCCTCGCATGCATGGTATCTGCACAAGATGTGGCCAAAGATTCTGGGCATTTCTCTGATGTCGTCTGAAATAACTGCAATGCGAGCTGCCAGATCTTCAGTGCTCGTCACAGGTGTTCGGTACACAACTGATTTCATGTGGCCCAAAAAAAAAAGAAATCTAGCGGATTGAGATCTGGTGACTTAGGAGGCCATGCCACAGGTCCACCTCTTCCTATCCATTGATTGCCAAATGTTGCATGAAGGTAATTGCGCACATCACGACTAAATTGAGTGGGCGCTCCATTATGTGGAACCACATTTGCATGCGAATAGCCCAGGTCACATCCTCCAAAAGTATGTGTTCCTTGCCAAAGAACTGCAACGAACTGCAACCTGTTTGTGTTGTGCCATCATTTGCATGCTTTATCACTTGTCATTTGCTCCCCCATAACTTGACAATGGTCGAGTTCCGACCCCTCATGTATTAACAAAATCTGTTCGCCTTACTGCCTCCTACCTATGTGTGAAGTTTGGATTATACTGTACCTTTTGAAACATCCTGTACAGGGGGAGCACAAAGTGTTTAAGATTATGACTTCTTTAGGGTTTTATATTCGTGTAGGGTTTATATTCAGTGCTTTCCAGCTTTTTTGTAGTTAAAACCCTAGAGGCAGAAAGATTGTAAGAACTTCACTGGTTTTCCAGGTGCCTTATTTTGTATGCAATTAATGTGTATTGCATAAGTCTTTTATTTGCATTGTGCGGTGGCAGTGGTGGAAGTGAAAAGAAAAAAAAAAACATGGTGATAAGAGGGAAGCAAAATCTTTAATGGCTGTCGCCAAAGAATTGCAGTTACAAGAACGTTATTAAGCATAAACCTTAATTTTGTTGAACAATTATTAGTCTCAAAATTAAGGTTTAGCAGTTATTAGTCTCAAGATGAGGTAAACATCCATGCATCTTTATTTTATTTAAAATTATAAAGCATCGTGGTACATAAACCTCACCAACGCAAATTCATATTCTTGGCTGCCCCATTAGATCGACAGCCCTGCCCTCGTTTCATTCGTGACGCCAGCTTTGGAAAATTTACGAAGATTACCGAAACAAAATGTTACAGCGCTCCCTTTTAAAATTAATAAAATAAAATAATAAATTAAGGAAGTGTATATTAATTGCTATACAGATTTCTTTGCTGGATGGCAATTACCTAATTTTAATAATCTAGTTTTAAAAAATAGAAACTGAATCCATTCAATTGTTATCTGCTGCTCCTCCATAGAAGTAGTTCCATTGCTTTCATAGGAAGTGGATTCGTGCACTTTATTGAGTGGTGGAGATAAGAAGTTCTGTCAAGTGCATTAATACACGCACCACTTTAACTATGGCATAACAATGGAGTCTTTGTGTGCTCAAATTTTTTTTGTTTTTGCGGTTTATTTAGAAAAAACAAAATACGGTTATGTCTTATTTTGCAAGCATCAGTAATAGCTTTAGGTGAATAACATATTTCAGTTTGGTGTGAAACTGAGGTTCGGATAGTTCCCTTGTTAGTTATTAGCATTTCACTATCATCTTGAAAAAAATCCATTGTTTGTATAGCAACATAAAGAAATTATATGTTTATTGAAGGTATCCTTAAATTTATTTTCCTAGAACGTGTTTTGTTAGAAAATGGTGTCATTTTTGCTGGTAAGATTTCAGTAGGTTTGATAGGTTTGGGCAAATTTGAGAATATTAATAAGTAAAATATAGAGTAGGCCTTTCTCATGATATTTAAATTTATTTTTGGGAATTTATGAACTGCATATTTATATGCTATTTCTTACTGTTTCTTTACAAATAAAATTGTCTTACAATTTTCAAAAAAAAAAAAATCTCATTTCTACTTAAAATTTTGATATTAGTCAACTTGCCTCATTTTTAGTATTGTAAGGCTTTTTTTTCTAAGATTTTAATTTTTTCTATAAGTTCAGTGCTTTTGTTTAAAGTGGTAAAAGCTTCAATCACCATTATGCATGAAGTTTTTTACAAATGTAGGATAATATAATTATTTAATTATTAAATCTATGACATTATAGTTTTTAAATCTATGACATTATATTAACGTATTTATAAACGAAATGAAGAGAGGCCTTACATACATTATATCGCTATGCAGGGCTCAATTTCAGCAGTACTATATCGCAATTTGTGACCCATACGTCGCTCCCTATGATGCATTTCGAATTTTGTGTAGCAAATTTGCACCTGAAGATGTACATACAAAATTCTTTTTCACAGCAGTGAAATAGCTAAATTTATTTAGGCATAAGTTGTTTGTATGCATTTGTGAAATTAGGCCGTTTACGTGTCTGCAGTCACATTGTTGACATGGCTTTGAACATCGCAAGTTTCTAAAATACTTGTCAATGATAGATTGTACAACATTACAACATGGCCACAGAATAGCCCTTAGGGAGAATGGAAGATTTTGGTAAACAAGAACTTTCCATATTTTGCAATCATTTTAGTAGTCTAATGACAATAAAGAAGTTTGATGTAGATGCAGCATTATTTGAATGGAATCAACTCAAAGTGTTATGGTTTGTCTTTGAAACATCTCTTTCAGAAGGACTTTATGCAGTTTGAGTCTTACTGTGAAAACTTTCCAAGTACAATTGAGCTTTCAGATTGTTATTTATTTTTCTTGTTTCTAATGCAAAATTGTAAAGGTGCTTTTCTCTGCAATGAACTGAATCAAAAATGGCCATCCAAATGGTTAGGTGAAATAAAAAAACACTGGAGCATCTCTTTAGACTATATTAGATGGTCCTAAACCAGGAAATCACAATCCTAAGAAACCAGTGGGCTACTTTGCAAAGAAACCGTGCCATGCATATCTGTTACCATATGGCAAGCATTCTAGCAAAACACACTAAATTTGCTTATGATATTATGGAGTGTTTGTAATGTACTTATCTCAATAGAAAGTATCAAGGTTTTGAAATGCTAGTCTTATTTCATTTATCTGTTTCTTATGTAAACTGAAAAATTGTATTGTTATATTTAATGCACTGCTGCAGATTGACAAAATTGTGAATCAATTTAAAGTTTGTATAGGGAGTCCAAGTGTGACGTCAATCCTGGGTGCTCTTCAGTCACGTGACTCGAATCGATTCCAAAAAATCATCTCGCGTCAGGGCTTAACATTGGTTCCAACATAGAGATGGAATAAGATCACTTTGTATAAATCCAGTATTTATAACACTTATAAGATGTGACATTGTTGAGTTCCTCACTGTTCAAGAAGGAACGAAAAGAGCGATTTACATAAATATCGTTTTCAAAAAGAAAGAAAGAACCGCGAATGATGGCATTCTTTCGTTAAGAGATTAAAAAGCGAAATTATAAATAATACAGGGTGTCCATAAAAAGTCTGACACATTTTATGTGCATTACCAAAAAACTAATAAAGATAAACTGAAACTGATTTCAATATATGAAACTGTAACTGAAAAAGTTTTATTGTGTTTCACAATTTTGCCGCTGTAGTGCGGGAACTGTACATCCGGGTTATTAAAATAAAAGATGGCTACTCCACAGGAGAGAGCACGGACAGTGTATTGGTTTATCGAAACGAAATCTGTGACTCGGACACAGAAATTTTTGAACACAAATTAAGAAGGATCCACCATGTCGAAACAGCCTTTTGGATTGGGAGAAGAGGTTTTTGGAAACAGGTAGCTTGCTATGCAAAAAAAGTTCGGGCTGCCCAAGCAGAGCAGATGATGATGTGGAAAGAGACGTTTGATCAGAGCCCTAGAAAATCGATGATTTTAGGTTCCAGAAAATTGGGGTTGCCTAAATCCACGGTATATAAAATCATAAGTAAGACATTACAATTGTATCCATACAAGATTCAGCTTGTACAAGCTCTTCAACCAGATGGCAAACCGAAACATGAAGTTTGCTGTTTACATGTTAAACAGGATTGAAGACAATGGAGATTTTCTTCAACGTGATGTGTTTTCCAACAAGGCGATATAACACGTTTACGGACATGTTAACCGTCACAATGTTCGCATTTGGGGATCTGAAAACCTGCACTGTCTGTAAAATGGAAAGAGACAGCCCAAAAGTCAATGTCTGGTTTGGGCTTATTTAATGATCACATACTAGGACCCTTCTTCTTTACAGAACCAACCGTTACTTTCATTACGTATCTGGTCATTTTGCAGAATTTTATATTCCCGCAATTAGATGAGCCCAACAGGATGGAGCACCACCACAATGGGGGACAATGGTTCATGCCTCTTTGGACGAAAAATTTACATGTCTTTGGATAGGAAGAGATGGACCTATCTCTTGGGCCTCTCAATCACCCGACATTACACGACTTTTTCTTGTGGGGGTTCGCGAAGGACCAGGTGTTCAAGACAAAAGTTAGGGACATTACGGATTTGAAACGCCGAATCATGGTTGCTATTAACAAGGTGGATGTCGATATGCTCAAAAGAACATGGCAAGAAATTGATTATCAGCTGGATATTCTCCGTGTGACCCAAGGAGCATATGTTCGGGTCTACTAACTTGGTTTAATAAAACTTTTTCAGTTACAGTTTCATATTTTGAAATCTGTTTCTGTTTATCTTTATTAGTTTTTGGTAATACACAGATAAAATGTGTCAGACTTTTATGGATTCCCCCATAACCATATTAAATGTCCTAATGTTAATATAAATTATACAAATTTACATAATAATTTAAGAGATATCATTTTTACTGACCACCCGTTTCAACGTAACTAATACATATATTGCATGGTTCCAATGTATGGAACCAGCGATCCCATTTTTTAGGCTCTCAGACCCTTCATCGTGCAAATGATCCTGGTTATGACATAGTCACTTGCACTCCCTATGGCAGTAGTAATGCTACACAAAATTTTTGAAACAAATCAAGCCCTGCTATGTAAGGGCTGCTACCCCCCCCCCCCCCTTTCCCATATACCCTGATAAAGACAGAATTAAATGCTGAAATTAGTTGGATAATTTTCGACCTAGAATGTAGGCATCTCTTCATTATTAATTAATAAATAATATTGGTAATTAAATATTGTTATGTAATTTCTTAAAGAAAATGTGGACTTACCATATATACTCATGTGTAAATCGAGAAATTTAAATCTTAAAATTCATCCTAAAAAACAGGGTCGACATAATAAAAGGTCAATGCTAGTTTCCTTAGAAATTTGGTGGGCACATGAATAAAACGTATGCTTTAATAAATGCCAAAAATCCTCATGTAAATGTCCATTTTTTCCTTTTTTTATATACCGTAAATACAGTGGAACCTCGATAAATCGAATTTCAAGGGAAGAAGAAAATGCTTCGATTTATAGAGGTTTCGATTTAACAAGGTTAAATAAAATAAAATTCAAATTATTGAGGTTTTGTGTGAGATTCCAGTAACCGTATAGAACACTGATATTTTTCAGGAAGCATACACAGATTCAATAAACAGGTATAGTACTTAAAAAAGGCTTTATTTTTTTCATAAAATTAATTTACGTGGTTTAATTTTAAAAACTTTCGTTTTAAAACATTTTAGAGGATTTTAGTGAAAAACATTAGTGTTTTAATTAAAAAGTGTTTAATGATTACGTACCAGCTTTTGAACTGTTGGATTCCATATCACCTGAACATGTACACCACAGCAATCACTGTAATTAATGACACTTGACCAGGTCTAAGCACTTCATTGAAACAAAGGAAGGGAAGAAAGGAAGATTTCAAGTTTAGTCACACGTCATTATCACATTTAGAATTATGTCACGTACATGTGAGCTGTTGACAATTCTATTTATAGAGGTCCGAATTGAGAAAATACGATTTATGGAGGTTCATTGATCATCAACTTCGATTTATAGAGGCTCTGTTTGCCAGAATTCGAATTACAGAGGCTAAGTTACCATTTGATATCCTCCAAAAAATTCGATTTATCCATTGTTTTTACTTCGAATTATCGAGGTTTTTGCCTCGGAGCGGAAGGGAGTAGACAAAAATTTCGAGTTATAAAGGTTTTCGATTTATCAGGGTTCTACTGTAATTCGGGGATGTCAAATTTTGCTAAAGTTAAGAATTCATTTTTTGCACATAAATTTTAATAAAAAATCAAATTCATCTCAATATAAATTATAAATAAAATTTAATTTAAAATTTGTCAGTGGTGCAGAGCCCTAGATGGAATTTGAAGTTTATGCTGCAGAAGTTTTCTTCCCTTATCCTATTTTATTTATGATAATAAATAATTTTTTTAGGTAAAGTATATTATTTGCATCTTTTCATTCAATCACCTGACAAAAAAGCAGTTGCAGAATACAAATTCAGAAAATTAATACGATTTAAAATAGAGCTGCATTTTTATAAGGCATATCATGAATTAACCCCGTTTTGGGCTTTGCCCGTTGGGGAGCAATTTCTTTTTTCCATGTTCTCTTATATAGAGTTCGTGGATGAGAGATGCTTGTTGCTACAATACAATACAATACAATACAATACAATACAATCTAGGAATTGAAAGGCAAGAAAGGTTTAATATATCGAAGGGCAATGGCCTTCCAGAGATTAATATCTCGAAGAGGAAAATAATGAAGATGCAATATTGATTAAAAATTCAACGAATGCACAATAAATACATCCAGATAATCATGAAAAAATTTCTTATATAAATGATTTTATTGTAGTTATTAATTCAAAACTTAAAATATTCAATTCAAGGCAATCTAAATTTGACAGATTTTAAAAAGTATGAAAGGAAGCTTTTGCTTCTAGAATATTTATTATTGTTGTTGTATTATTAAGTAGCGGAAACAAGTCTGTCTCCTTCATATTTTCTACATTTTTTCACGTAGAAAGTTGAAATTCAGAATGCAGCTTACTATGGGCATGTCCAACTTCACTATTTAATTTTGGTTTGCCTGACTCATGGGGGTGGGAGTTAGAGGAGCTGAAAAGGTCTGCATGTATTTAGGTATGTTAAGGACTGATTCAAGATCTCCATTACTGTTAAGTTTGGGCCAAATTGTCCCAATGGCATCATAATTGTGGGGATGGCGATCACTTGGTCTTTGGAATTATGGCAACATGTGGCATGTTATAGAGCTCTTTTACATTTTCTAAATCAGTGTTTCTCAAACTTTATCTCGCAGCACACTAAAAAGTTCTAAAAATTTTTGCGGCACATCGGAAATCTTAGTTTTATTAATTTTATTTTATTAGTTTAGGGTGGAAATTTAATATTTTTAAATTTATTAAAACAATTTTTAATTTTTTTTTTCGAAAAATCCCGCGGCACACAGTTTGAGATAGACTGTTCTAAATTGATGTTCGAGCAAATCAATTTTTGATTAAAAACTTTAGGGGGTCTAAAAAGTGCAGATAAAAGGGTTAAATATAGATGTTCTCAGAACTTCTGCTACTTTCCTATATCAGCGGAATTAAATTCTTGTTAAAGTAGTCTCAGCATATTCAGTTTCAACACAAGGCTGTATTGAAAAACACAGTGAGCATATAAAACTTATTTCATAGGTCATAATTAGATGATTCATCTTTTCCAGAAAAAAATATACAGTGGAGATTGTGAATCCGGAAGACCGCGAATCCGGAATTGGGTTTGGGGGGTGGGGGAGTGCTGAAACATATGAGGGATGAAGAATGTTTAAGACTTGCGGTAGTTGCTTAGTTTCATATTTGCTGAATAAAATTTAGATTTAATTAAAATTTCTTAAGAAATTATATTCACAATGCACAATTTTTTTCAATTTTTACAGTTTTAGGTATTATCGTATTTAGTGCACTTTCAGAATAGGCTGTTAATAGCTCGTTATCATCGATTTTAACATTCGGATTATTTTATCCCAACAATGTGTAATCCCGATAAGCTAACCACCGATGTATTTGCTGCACTTTTAAAATTAAAAGATCCTAATTGAATTTTTCTGCAATTTTATAACGCTCTTCTGTTGAAGTAAAAATAATACACAGTTATAAATGAATTTATGTGATAATTCTTAGAAACAACGGAAAATTAATTTTGACAGTGGTAAACCAAACGTGAAGAACTTGGACTTGAAGGTATGAAATATTTGTGTTAAAAAAATATTAGTGGGACAAAATGTAATATAATTACATTAATAAAGAAGATTATGTTACAGTAATGACTTTAATTGTATAATAGTGAAAACTTTTATTTTAAAATAAATTTTAAATAACATTTGTCAGAAACGATTTAATTACATATACAGGGTGTTTCAAAATTACACCACCAAACTTGGCAAAACGTTAGAGGGGATCAATTTGAACATCTTTTGTTAATAACGTTTTATTCTAAAATGATTCTGCAGTCAACTGCAGTACATGGATTCAATTAATTAAAATGAACGGAAACACTGTTAACCTTTAACACGTTTATTCACATCATTACAAAGAACATTAATTAGACAAGTCAGTAATGTCTTATTACTACATAATGTGCTCGAAATGTCGACCACCTGTTTCAATGCAAGTCTCACATCGTTGTAACATGGAACGGTTGATGCGCTGAAACACTCCAGGCATCTCGTTTACCATTGCTGCAACAGCCACCACACGTGCCACAAGATCTTCCTGTGACTCAACAGGAGTTTCATACACCACACTTTTCATATGTCCCCAGAGGAAGTAGCCCAGACCTGGGTGGCTAGTTAATTGAACCTCCACGACCGATCCATTTGTTTGGAAATCTTGCATCAAGGTAATCACGTACTTCCTGGGAGAAATGGGGTGGTGCCCCATGATGCTGGTACCACATGTCTTGGCGAACTCTCAGTGGTATGTCTTCCAAGAGTTCTGGTAACACATGCTGAAGAAACATATTGTACGTATGCCCAGTTAAGGAAGTGGGCATCATGTATGGGCCAATCAATTGTTCATGCACAATTCCACACCAAACGTTAATACTGTAGCGTTGTTGATATGCACGGAGAAAGCGTGCGTGTGGATTCTCATGGGCCCACAGGTGTGCATTGTGTGAATTAAACATTCCCTCTCGTGTAAACATGGCTTCATCTGTGAATAATACACATGATGTGAATGTAGAGTCCGTGTGATTTTGTGCTAAATACCATGTTGCAAATGATTCACAAAGAGGGTAGTCAGTTATCTTCAGTGATTTGACCTTTTGCCGGTGGAATGGATACAGCAAATTCTCATGCACAACTCTCCAAACATAAGTGTGGTTCACACCCAGGTTGTGCGCTACTACACGTACACTTGTTGTTGGTTATCAGCAAATTGTTGCAGAATCTCGTCCTGTAGCGCTACGTTCCTGTTATGTGGTCGCCCTGCATTGCCCATGTTCCTGGAGAAAGATCCTGTTTCACGAAGTCGCCGATGCAGATTCGCGAATGTCTGATAGTGAGGAACATGTCTGGTGGGCAGTGTTGCCAACTGTGAAGAATGATTTTCTACTAAAACCATGAAAAATTTCTACTAAAATTCTACTAACTTTTGTGGGTAGTATCAGGGCGTCTAGCAAAACGATTTCGTAAAATTCCCTGACTTTTCCCGGTTGATCACGTTTTTTCCCTGACCATAAGCAGCAAAAAAAATCTATCTTGATAGAATATCATTTATATTTTTCAAATTTTTTGTTCCTATTTCGCATTTTTTTTTTGCTGATTTTGTAAAATTCCCCCTGCTTTTCCAGGTTTTCTCGGTCGCTAGTCACCCTAAGTATTATTATAGAGATAGATATTCCGTATTTATTCTACTATAATGCGAAAAATTTTAGCCTAAAAAAGCACCTAAATTTATGATGGATCTTTATAAACTTTTTTCACTTTTCTGTAATGAACTAATAATGTTTTCTGTATATTCTTGCATATTTTATTTCTTGCGACAAATCAAAAATGGGGACCACATTATATAAGTGGATAAAATGTTTACTGTTTTTTGGGGCTCTGAAAGTGGAATCGCTTTATACAAGATGCGCAACTGATTATAGTAGAATAAATACGATAGATACTGTACTTACTTAGGTTCTGTGCGGGTGGCAGAGTGGTGGCCGGTGATCAGGTATGTTGGCATCTATGAATGTTCATTGCCCTGGTCAGATTAAACTTTTCAAAGGCCAATTATGAGAGACACGTCACGGCCAATAGCGACTGATTATGAGCGACACGTCACGACCAATAGCTGAGGGAGAGCGCAGTGGCGTCACCGTGAGCAAAAAATCTAAAATAATTTTGTGATCTACCAGATTTTCTACCATCTACGAGATTGAAAATTTGCCTACTAAATGAGAATCCTTTTCTACCAGATCTAGTAGAAATTCTACTAAATTGGCAACACTGCTGGTGGGGTATCTTTCCTGGTACAGCCTAACTGCAGCTCTCCCATTCCCATTGGCTGCTCCATACACGAAATGTATGTCAGCCAATTCTTCATTTGAGTACGTCCGCATGCTGTGCTTGCAATGGTTCCAATTGACAACTAAACTTTAAAATTGCTTGCTGTACTAATCATGTGTCTAATTTCATGCTACTGTATGGATTTAAAGGAATGAACCATTATTCTGTGGTGGGTAAATTAACGTTATTCAAAACATTAAGCAATACTGTCTTTTTGCTAATGGGACTCCGAATAAGCAGGATGAAACAGTGGAATCTTTGTACTGTAGCTGACTGCACAGTCATTTTAGAATAAAACGTTATTAACAAAAGATGTTCACATTGATCCCCTCTAACGTTTTGCTACGTTTGGTGGTGTAATTTTGAAACACCCTGTATACACACATACAAGTAGTGTAACTTCTCCATGAAGACCACGAGTCCAGAAAAACCACGAATCCGGGAGGCTTCTGGTCCGGAGCATTCCGGATTCACGGTCCACCACTGTACTCCAAAAATTGGGATACATGCATCATTTACAATAAATTAAAAAACTTGTGTTAATAAATGAAATTGTTCCATATCCTGACTTCAGGTTATAAACTTCTTCAGTTTAATTTCAGTTCGGTATTACAGTCTATTCGCATTATAACGAAGTTCACCAGAATTTATAAAAAGTTTGTTATAACCGATATTTTGTTATAAGTGAAACCCAATTTTTTAATGTAAGAAAATATATTTTTATATGGTTGTGGTTGGAATTCATAGGTCTTAATTGAAATTTGAATAAGCAATGATCGAACAAATTCTGTTGTAGATTTTATCTAGAAAATATCTTTTAAACTCACCGATATGCTCTCTGTTGATATATAATCAAATAGTTTAAAGACCTTTTAAGATCTTTAAAGTATTTTAATATGATTCGAATTAGAACAAATTGGCGAACTTGTTCAATTCTTCACGTCCCCATAAATTGGCTGAAAATCTTTTCTTTATTTATCTGTGATCGACTTAACCATGAGTATTTATGGTATTTCATATCTTTTCTTAATATTATATTAAATTTTTAATTCTTACTTCCATTTCAGGATGTAATTAAAGATGGATGCTTATCACACATTTCAGTGTTTCTTTCAGCGTGGTTAATATACAAGGGCTGGAAATTTAATAATGATCATAGCAGTGAAGGACTGGAATGGTGATAGGTGCGATACTAACTGTATTGGCAAGCCATGCTTCCCTTCGCCACTATGTGACGGTCATTGCCTTTCCACATGCTGCGTGTACATACTAATATAACATTCTTTTCAGAGCAAAAAGTCAATATAGAAATATGTTTCCTAAATTGGAGCAGCATTCCTGGCTTTAAATTGAAACTGCAAGGGACCGTTCAGGGTTCGACAAAACTGGTCGCCTGGTAGTCAGATGCTATTAAATATTCCAAGGGGAATACAAAATGTACTTTATGGTAGCCATTTGACAGAATGGATTGGTAGAACTACAAAAGTTGCAAGCCTTTCTACAAAAAGCTGAGGTTTCAGAGAATTTTGATGAACAAATTCTCAGTGAGTGGATTGACTTAAAACTGACAGTTTATAAGAAATGTCCAGGGTCTTTTAATGATATCTTGTACTTTATTACCAACCATTAAACTTTATCCTGCAATCTTTACAATACTTCAAGTTGTTTTCAGTTTTGTTGTCTCCACTGCGTATTGTGAAGAAACAAACAAACCAAAGGATGCCAAAGGAACTGCTTGGTTGAGGACAGTATCAACATGCATAAAGATAAAATGCAATCATTGTTGTCCTATAATTGACTTTGATCCAAAACCAGCAATGCGCCAGTGGTATCAAATATATACCAAGCACTCACTATATTCTAGGGCCAGCCATAAAATTCGTATTATTATTGTATGAAAAAAACGAAAAATATATTTCCAAATTATATATTTAGAAATGAGTACGTTCATGAACAGTTGTTCTTGTTTAAAAATACCCTCGGTATAGTTGCGCACAATGTCGCTAGAAGTCAAAACTAAAATGACACATTCAGTCGACAAAATTAAAATGTGTGCTGTTGTTCATTTCCTGCATTTGAAGGGAAACAATGCGAAGGAGATTCACAATGAACTGGTGCTGCGTATGGTGATAATGCTCTACCATATGAGAGAGTTATAAAGTTGTGTCGAACCTTTCAGTGTGGTTAAACAAGCCTGCAGAATGAAGCATAAATTGGATGACCGTCCCTCAGTGAAGAACCAAGAACTGTGGCACAAGTGGAGGCTCTGGTGCTCGAAAACGGACAAATTACCATTAAAGCCATAGTGCTCAAGGTTCACATCAGCCATGGGTCAGTTTGCAACATCCATCCTTCATAATGATCGTCACATGTCAAAGGCCTAGCCTTTGCTGGTGCCGATGCAAAAAGCCCACCGAAAAAAGATTTCGATCGAGATGCTGCTACAGTTGTTCCAAGCTGATGCAGCCGATTTCTCTGATAGGCTGAATGCTGGGTGTAACACTGATCCAGAAACGAAAAATCATTGCATGCAGTGGAAGCAAGTGCCATCACCACTACCGAAAAAGGCACGATCCCAGCAGTCATCAGATAAAGTAATGCTGAGCAGGTTTTAGGATTTCCGTCGTGTGCTTCTGACCGATTCTGTCCAGAAGGGTACTGCAATCATTCTACAGGAACCTGCTCAGGCAATTTCGGGTGGAAATCAACGCAAGCATCATGGGTTGCTTATGAATGGTGTTTGCCTTCTCCATGACAACACATGCATCTAACCACACCATGAAATTTTCAGGTAACATAGGATATGAAATTCTGCCCTATCACCACTGCTCCCCAGATCTTGCACCCAGAGACTTCTTCCTCTTTCACCACTTAAAGAAACCACTTCATGGCCGGCATTTCAAGGACGACAGCAAGTTGATTACTAAGTTGGAACTCTTCTCAAGAGTCAAAAAAGGCTTCTTCAAAGACTGTATCCACCACCTCATCTATAGTTTGGAAAAATGTGTCTCCTTAGATGAGGATATGTAGAGAAGGACTAAGCTCATGACCAACTTTTGTTTTCATTGTTTTTTCTTAGTAGTAATAAGAATTTTATGACTGATCCTCGTAAATAAGCCTCACTGAAAAGAAAGGGCTATAAATATGGTGACATTTATTTTAAAGTACAGTCCTTTATTTTGAAGTGCTGTCCTTTAGATATTTTTTTTTAATCGATTTTGATCATGGTGAGTTGATGATTTTATTTTGTGCTTAGTCGAGGTTTTACTTTTCATAGGCATATTCATAAGGTCAATTTCAGAATATTTCAATGGCAAAATTTCAGTTATTTGAACATAAGACGCCCATTAAAGTATTTCACAGTTGGAAAAAGAATGTGCTATCTTTTTTATCCTAATCAGTAATTTGAATAAATTTATATTAGTTGATTTATTTTGGTTCAATGTTTTGGTATGTTGAGACATTGTGTCCTCAACGTTTAGTTATTTATAATGTTCTACCATTTTATCAAATTTGTGTTGAATATTTAAATGAGTGGGATAATGCTTTTCAAGAAATGACTGAAAATGAATGGATCATTTTAAAGGAAATTCCTGTGTGGTCAAAGATAGAACGAAGTATGGTTTTTGTTTCCAACAAATTAAACATCGGATCTTTTAATGTTTAATGAAATGTGTTTGTCAAAAATTTTATGACATAAGAAAAATTACAGGAATGGCAAAGAAGTTAAATAACTTTTGAACAAAATAGATTGTTTTATTTCAGCAAAATCCTAAGGTCTGTAATTGTTGAATATGCTTTGTGTTTGCCTAATACAAATGCTCCTAGTGAGGGGGTGTTTTCGTTGATTAATGAAAATAAACAATTGAAAGTCAAAAACCTTGAAGCCTGTATTTATACGATATGTAATTATAATACAGGTTGTCCCACAAAGGACTATCAGATTTTAAGAATAAAATTTCTCAGAAACTGAGACAGATAGAAGACGAAACAAGTGGTATGTGTATTTTGAAAGCCGTAAAAATCTGATACGGAAGTTTCAAAATTACTTACAAATGTTTCCGACAGGTGGCGATGTATGTAGCATACTGAAGGAAGTGGATGAAATTGTGTTTTCTGCGTAGCAACATACCACCAGTTAAATCGCAGTCTTACAGCAACAAGGCACAGTTGCAAAAGGTCCTGATGCGAAAACAATCCACTAGCTTTTTGACAAATTTCAGCGTACAGGCAGGGTGGGTGCTTAATGGTAAATGTTGGCCCCAGGCAATCTTTGTTAAAATAAATTTAGGAGGGGCTGTAAATTATCGAAGACTAAATTTGAACCCATACCTGCAAATTAGGATTCCAGGTTCTTACCATTGAACTACCCTTATCCTATTGTATAATTCGGGCATTTATAAAGTGCAGTCATCGATAACAAACTTCCAATTCAATCGGGAATTTACTCAAAATAATATCGGTCTAAAATAGTACGTAATATGGTAGCTCTTTATTATTCAATGTGTTTCGAGTATAACCTTATCTTCAGGAACTACAAACACTACAAAACTGATGTGAGATACAACACCTGGTTATATAGCCCATGTTCACCAATCAGTGACAGAAAAGCACTATTGCTGACTGGTGAGGTTACAGTAATCGTGGCATCCAGTGATAAGTTACAATGATTAGCCGTAGATGTGAGGTTCTTCTGTACTGTAGCAATTAACATAACTGATTGTGGTCTTGCAGTGCAGAATGTTTGGTAAAAAATAGATACCAACCGGTTTTGGCTTTTATTCCTGCCTTCATCAGGGTACAAATGATAGAAAGGTAAGTGGCTGCTTACACACAATTTGGGGATAACAAAAGTATTATTTGATTGGCATCGTTATGGGGCCCGAAGGCTATGATTGGATGGTTAGTTGACCAGGCATGCCATCGGTTCATAACTGTGAGTACATTATCGTAGAGGGATGAATAATATAAAAATAACAAAAAAAAAGGAAAGATTTTACAATCAATAATAAAAACGAATGGCAATCTATAAAAAAATGACAATAAATACAAATAAATATAAAATTATTGACAATAAATATAAGTTAAAATTAATGACAAAAAATAACAGGTGAATTTATACACCTAAATATATAATGCATAGTGGAACAGAAAAAATATTGGAAAAACAAAGTAAAATAAATTAATAAAATAATGAGTAAACCAAAGTGAAGAATTGAACAATTAGTAAAGTAAAACAACATATAACAGTAGAGGTAAATCTGAAATTAGAATGTAAATGGTAAACGATAAATAAAAAACTATTTATAGAAGGTCACGTAGAGGTTGTAGCAACTGGAAGACGTCGAAATGCACCTGGTCGTTGATCAATTGATTTTTTGTTTTTTCTTCAGATGTTGCCTTGAATATTTCTATGGCTTCAAGTAGAGAATTAAGTCCTCGCTTTCTGGTCGAGTGCAGGATTTGGGGATTGTCAATAGCGTTTCCAATAACGTGGTGCTTGTCCAGTAGATCGGTTGGGAAGTTCGATTTTCGGTCCCGTTTAGCGTATGATGTTGGGTGTTCTTTAAGTCTAGTGACGAGGGAGTGGTTTGAAACCCCAATGTAGAACATGTCACATTGGCAACAGTTGAGTTTATAAACTCCGCTTCTTGCAAAGGGGTCTTTTGTGTTCTGCTTGGGTGGCGGTTTGAATAGTTGGCGGCAATATTAGAGGTGTGGTAGGCGATGTTGACAGGTGTATCTTTGAAAATACTCTGAAACAGTGGTGTGTGTTTGTCCCATGAATGGGAAGGAGAACCATCTATTCTTTATGCTATTTATTTTCTCCTTGATATTGTGAGGCAAGTTGGTAGTTTTTTGGCGAATTAATCTGGAGACCAAAGATTGGGGATTATTTCTGTTTCTTTCTTCTTATCCTTTTCGGACATGGGAATGTTAGCCATTCTATTTATCATGTGGCGTATGGCAGCATTTTATGGGACTTTTGGTGGGCAGACGATTCGTGGAGAAGGTTAGCTGTTGTAGTTGGCCATCTGCAGATACTAAATTTGAAACCCCAAATACCTTGTGATCATGAGGTCCAGATAGGGAAGTTTATTTTCGATCTCTGTTTCAAGAATGAACTGAAGGTGGGGGCAGAACAAATTGAATCTGTTGTGAATGCCATTGTGGTCCGTGGTGTGATCATTGTACACGATAGTCAAATCGTCTATGTACCGTAGATAGGAGACGATGTATCCCGTCTCTAACAGGGGGGTAACGTTGATTCTTTTGAATTCTAGTAGGAAAACGTCGGAGATGAATCCGCTTGGGAGAAACCCATCCCTAAGCCAGTTTTTTGGGAGAAAATCTTGTTTTTATTACTTATTGTAATTTTTTTTATTTATTTTATTTTTATATTATTCACCCCTTTACGATAATGTAATCACTGTTATGACCCGATGGCGTGCCTGGTCAACTAACCATCCAATCACAGCCATCGGGCCCCATGACCAATCAAATAATACTTTTGTTATCCCCAAATTGTGTGTAAGGAGCCGCTTATCTTTCTATCATTTGTACCCTGATGAAGGCAGGAATAAAAACCGAAACTGGTTGGTATGAAATTTTTTACCAAGCTTGCTGTATTGAAAGACCACAATCCGTTATACAATGATTAGGTTAAAAATTGACAATTCAGGTGGAGACAAGACACTTGTTCCTATATTTTTTTGATTGACTCATCCAACATACATTGGAAATACTAAAGACAAAATTACAAGTGAATATTTATTTATTAAAGAAGAAGAAATATGTCAAGTATGAGAGCTATTCATCCAGGTCCTGTATGGCCAATGGCCGACATTTTAGGTCCCTGGGCGAATATAGATTAAGAAAAAAATTATAACATTGAACATAAGATTGTAGGTGATGTTAGTTGGTGGAGTTAATAAAAAAAGTTTTCATTTTGGATTTAAAGGTAGTTAAGGTGGGGGTAGAGTGTATTTCAGAAGGAAGAGTATCCCATAATTTATATCATGCTGTGGAAATGCTATTGTATTGGTAAGCATGTTTGATTGATAGTTTAGGAAGAGAATCGTTGTTAAGTAAATTATATGAGTGGGAAGTTGTCGGTATATAAAAGTTAAAAGGGAGAGATATTGAAAATTTTTTGTTTAGAATGTTCTGGATGAAAAGTTCTAAGTGTAATGAGTAAAGGTGGGTGATAGGTAATTTATTTACTGTAGGTAATAGATGGGAGACATGGTCAGATTTTTTTAGGTTTAGGTAGATTCTTACGAACCATTTTTGTGGTCAGTGTAAATGTTGATTATTCAATTTAGTAGTAGAGCCCCAGAATTGTATTCCATATATTAGAGAGGATTGAATGAGTGCGTAATATAGAAGTAAAATTTTTTTGGGGAGATCGCGGAAGCGGAAAAATAAGCCCAAGGATTGGTTTAATGTGGAGGAAAAGGCGTTTATATGCGAGTCCCATGCGAGTTGTGTGAGAGATTGATGCCTGAGAGTTTCAAATTTTTGGAAGGTTTTAGGGTAAGATCGTTATAAGTTAAAGTGAAATTTATGAGTCTAATTTTTGTTAAGTTGATGGAAAATTATATGGGTTGATTTCTCAATATTTAAATGCAAGCTATTTATTTATTCAAGTTTAGAAGTTTGTTTAAAATAGAATTTACTATATGTTGATTCTTTGAGAGTGATAGTCAGCAAATAGTAAAGTTGTGTCATCAACATATAAAATGGTAGTGAGAGGAGTTAGTGCTACTGGTAGATCATTTATCAACATATTTAAGAGTAGTGGCAATAATCCAGAACCTTGTGGGATGCCAGTGTTTCGGGTTAGTATGGAGGAGGAAATATTAGATAAAGTGAGTAAGTATTGCCTGTCTTTTAGAAAACTTATTATCCATTTGAGAGGTAAACTGCGAATGTTGAAGAAATGTTTGAGTTTAAATATGAGTAAATTGTGGGAATGGAGTCGAATTCTTTAGAGAAATCAAGAAATAATCCAATATTGATAATATAGCAATAGGAATAAAACAATAACAATAAAACATGTATTGACAGTGTACACATGCACTGGGTTTTATCTGGGGTGGGTGTGGGTTTTTTGTTTCGTTTTGTTCGGCAAGTCGATTACATATAGGAACAAAAAATCAAAATAAAGAAAAAAATAATAACAATTAAAAATAGCATATAAGAAAATTCCAGGTAGAGATCGAAAGATACTTAATTCAACAGATAATCGAAAAAAAACCCCATAAAAACGCAAACAAAATTGAATGGTCTAATTATCAGAAATAAAATAAATAAACAATCAGACTCATCCACCATTCATTGGAAATGCTAAAGACAAAATTACAGGTGAATATAGCAATAAGAATAAAATAATAACAATAAAACATGTATCGACGGTGTACACCTGCACTGGGTTTTGCTGGGGTTTTTGTCCCATAAGTCGATTACATATTTATTTACGTATAGGAACAGAAATAAAGAATAAATAATATCAATTAAATAATAACAAATAAAAATTTTTACACATTTTATTAATTGTCGAATTTTTTTTTAACACATGAATTGTCAATTTATAATCTAATCAGTGTAACCTATCACTGGATGGCGCAATTACTGTAAGCCCACCAGTCAGGAGCAATTTAGTCAGCACTAGTGCTTTTCTGCCGCTAATTGATGGACATGGGTTATATGTATCTTGCACCAGTTTTGTAGTGTTCATAGTTCCTGATTCGAATAATAGAGCTGCCATGTTGCTATTCTAGACCTATTTTATTTTGATTTATACAGCAATATTAACCAAGATGCAACTGTTATGAATTTTCTTCTTGGAAAATTTTAAGAAGTGCATCAAATGGTATTGCTTGGGTATTTAATTGGGTAAAAGCTATTCATAGAATTTATTTTTATCAAAATCGATGCGCCTGAGTACGTGAAGTCTCCTTGTTAGATATATCCTAAAAGAAATCGAATGTTTGGCTAAAAGAAGTTTTATAATAATAAATTCCACTGTTATTACATCGGTTTGTTCCTATAATTTCTTGGTTTTGGATCCTGTAATGCTTGCTATATATTTCACAATTTCTCAAATATGGTACTAGAGAGAATCCATTTATGTGATTTTTAAGAGGAAATTGTGTACATGGTCAGAATTAAAATGGAATTTCATTTTGCTAATTCTTTTTTAACAAACTATGGAGCTTCATAATGTTTTTGACATTAGAGATTGGTGATTTTGCACTTTTGCAAAGAAAAGCTGAAATTTTATCTGCAATAATACATGCCATTCTCGTAGTTATTCTTCCTTCATTTGGCTTCTGAACCAAAATGAAAACGTGTTGTGTTACACTACAACAGAAGTTACAAGATCTAAAACTGCTAGACAATGGTGAATCCATTTCAAAATTAGCTTCAGTACTAGGGAGTTGGTGTAACAATAATAAAGACTGGGAAAAAAGGTAGAAAGACCTTTAACAATAGAGGGGGAGGGGGGAATGCCTTACAAAAACAACAGAAAAATGGATATGAGAGATTCTTTTGTAATTAATATATCATATTTTATCCCACTTTGTAGGTTTTCATCATTAGATAATTTTTTGTTTATTTTCTGGTTGAAGTTATTTCTTTAAAAAAATATATATATGTATTTAAAATTATATACAAGGCTCGTTCAATAAATAATTGGAAATATGTTTTAAGCAAATATTTATTATAAAGCACATTACTAAATGCATTTCTATGCATTGAATTAATTTTATTTTACACTGACAATGAGTAAATGGAAACAACGGTGGTATGGAGTGTCAGAGAAAACAGTTGGGTTTTGAATGTTCTTTCATATTCATTGTCTGTCTATATATCTCAGTCACAGAATAAGGAAACACAGAAGCGACACTCCGTGAATTCCTATGCAAACGTGTGAGGCACGAAAACCATGCAGCGCCAGTAGCAGCAGGACTGTAACAGTGAATAGTGAGGTGACACAGGATCACATTAATGTTATGGAAAGGTTGGAAACTATTCGGTTAAGGGCTAAAAAAAAAGTAACAAAGGGTTTTGTATGTCATGGAATATACAAAATACATAATTCTTGTAATAAAACGTATCTTTTATTTATAATCTCTATATTAATATGTGAACGTCGAAATTGGGGAACATTTTTGAGGTATTTATTACAAAAGGAAATCAAACTTACTTCATTCGAAAGGTACTGTGCCATAGAAGCGCAGAAAAAAAAGTCTCTGCAACCACAATTAGCTGAGATATTAATTAAAAACCTATGCCAATAGGATGCTAATAGATACCGAGAGATGGTGTCCTAGGTCTAATTAGTGAGATTTCAATTCAATTCACGTGAGATTCGTCGATTCAGTTGCAGTGTTTATATTTCAGTCTTTAAAGTAAATGTCGCACAGGTTGAAATAGATAATGATAATTATATTGTTGTTTTGAGAGATGTATTTCAATAATATTGGTCGAATTTCGAACACAGGCGATATTAGTATTTTTAGTGTTGGAGCCTGGCCGCTAGGGTGCACTCGAGCATGTGTGCCTCAGTAAATGAAGGGAGTGTCGCTTCTGTGTTTCCTTATTGTGTCTTAGCATGGCCTTTATTTGAACTTTTTTGAACTCTTTTAGTGTTGTGTAAAAAAAATATTATTTTTCAACTCAATTAATTACATTATTATTTTTCAACAAATTCTCCCCCCCCCCCCGGGGCCGGGGGGATGGGGGTGTGGGATCAATCAACAAGGGCATTGATTCCGCAGGAAAAAAATTCTTTTTGGACACGTGTGACCACTCATGCACCGCCGATTGGATTTTCTCGAAATCCTGGAACCTCGATTCACTTAGTGCATCTTTCAATGGGCTAAAGGTGTGGAAATCTGAAGATGCGAGATCAGGCAAATACGGAGAGTGGGTAGATAACATGACATATAAATTAGTGGTCTTACATTGTTATGGAGCAAATAGCGTGCCTTCACTCGACAAAAAACCGACTACACTTCGCTGTTCCAGCTTGGAGCACTCTTGTAAGGGTGCCACCATCTTTGTAACTAACTGTTCTCTAGCATCCCAATGTGAGGGAGGTAAGACAGCCCCAGCTATGAATAGCTTAAGGATGCCTCCACAAAATATATAATTATCATGGGTGTATTTTATATTCTCTGGAGGAATGGGGATAATTGCATCCCTTGTTATCCACTGTCTCATCCAGTTTTGTGTACCAGTGTCAAATTTTTTGCACACGCGATGGCAAATTCGCCTATCTTCAGTTTGTCCTGATCTATTTTTATCTGGGTTCCCTTTTTTGCTTCCTGTATTTTAGGGAATTCCCCTCTGTTCACATGGAAAATTGTATTCAATGCAAGTAAACAGCATTAGTAGTATCAGTATTGATAACTGTGCCAGAATTTCATTTTTTATTTTATTTCAGGGTTCTTGTGTCGCATCCTTCTTTTCTTTTACTTTCGTCATTTATTTGTTAATTGTTATCATTTCGCCAAATAGGTTAAAAATTTTAAAAAATCCAAAAGTTTCTTATATCCCTTCAATTTTTTTACTAAATGTAATTTTAACTACATGTGCGTATGTAATGTTAATTTGTTTTACTGTTCAGTTTTGTTGGAAATTGTAACCATTGTTCCCTTTAATTGCTGTTGTTTAATTGTTTGTTTAATAGTTTTATCTTGGTTATTAGAAGTTAATGGATGGTCAACTTCATCTCAAAAGGCTACTACTGTCAAAGTCTACCACCAGATGGCACTTGACTGACAAAGTAGTCTATTTTTAATAAATTTTTTGAAAAATTGAAAAAATAATTATTTAATTTTACATAATCAAAAAATTAAAATTTCGTCAATGTAAAAATAGAAGACAGTGTTACAATTCAGGATATTTTGAAAATTTGAAAGTCAAAAAATGAAAAATTCATTTTAAAAATATATTAAAAAAATTCAATAAAAATCTTATTTTAATTATAACTGGAGTTGAAGTTATAATAAGCTGGCTTAGTGGCCAAGACCACTAAGGCGCAGGCCTTGTTGATCTCCAAACCAGTGAATTGCAGTTTGACTCTTGCTGAAGGATGGATGTTTTTATCCCTTTATTAAGAGGCTCGGAGGACGAAGCAAAGCCTCAGTAGGCTGATCCCTGCTAGGTTAAATTTCAAATAGATCCACTGGTTATATAAAATTATAGCTATTGAAAAAGTAAAGGAGAAAAGAAAAAGAAGTTATAATAAATCGTGTATCAAAATGCAAATCACATACTCATGATTTAGACAGCATGAACTCCTTTTTAGGACATGCATGTTGCCATTTCAAGAGTTTTTCTTCATTGGAAGGAACTTTAAAAAGACCCCTACAATCATAGCCAGACATATCAAGTTACTACAACACCTGAAAAGCATTTTAAGAAAAAATATGGAAGTACAGTTGAGGACCTCAAATCCAGGTGTCAATAATTACTTTAACTGTATAACTGAAAACTTTTATTTTAAAAGAAATATTTAATAACTGTCGTCAGAAACTATTTAATTAAATATATACACATGAATTACCAGTAAATAAATCTGGAAAACCATAAATCAGGAAGGTTTCTGGTCCTGAGCATTCCGGATTTGCGGTCCTCAACTGTATAAAATAAAGATAATTATCAGGAGAAACGTTCACTGAAGAACCTCTCCATTAAAAATACGTAGTGGCTACATCCACGCCTGACATTGATTTTGATAGAGACACGTCTGCCCACTGATTGGTTTGTTTATGCCCTGACGTCATAAACATCAAACCAGTTGCCGCAAAGTATTCTGGGACCTATCTCTTGATTTAGCGAGTGTTGCTCTTGCTTCGCACGATCGATTCTGAATCAAGTTTGAATTTTAAAATGTATGACAACATTCAGATGTATTTCTTTCGCTTAATTTTTAAAGAATATTAGCTACATTTTAACTTATCTGTAACTTATGCTTGTCCATATCAATGTATTGCACCCTTAAATACGCTCGAACTCCTGACAAGCCCTCCCCTCACGGATTCTGTTAGATGCTTATAGATAACTAAATAGTTGGGGTGGGGGGGGGGGTATGTCACAACAACTTCCGCGTTTTGTTTTTCATGAAATTTTCGGTGTAAAGAAATATTGCAGGCTACATAGCAGGATTTGTTGCAAAACATTTGATCAAATGTGAAACTTGTATTGCAACTGTGACATCTATTCCAAATAATAAGTCGTTCATTCATTACAAAAAAAAAAAAAAAGAAGAAAAAAATGAACATATCAATCTGAAGATCTGACAAAAGCATACTAAAAAGAAGTGAATCGTTTTTTCGTACTGTTTCATATTTTAACAAGAACGAAAATATACAGCTATTTTTCTTTTCTAGCTAAATTTTATGAAATTAGTTAATGATATTTTAGAGATTTATGCTGGCAAAAATTTTTACCCTTTTTAAATAATCATATACTTGATGCAAACTTTCCATTAGCAAATCATGCTTTTTTTTTTTTAATTAAGTTCTAATTAACTTTAAATTATTTAAGTTTTAAATAATTAATAAACGATTGCTTGAATTAACAAGAACAATTAATTATAAATGTTATTGCTTTATTGATAGCATGGTGAAATATTATATATTAAAAAATACTGTTAATATTACTATGAAAATGTTACATTTTTATGAACAAAAGAATAGGAGTCACACATATTTATTTATTACGAGATTTATTGTTGAAATTTTCAAAACGCATTATTGTTCGCTTCTCTTGCTCTACGCGTACGTTCAGCAATCCCAGAATTCTTCACGGCAACTGGTTGGACCCGTAATCGTTTATGACGTCAGGACATAAATAACCCAATCAGAGGGCGGACGTGTCTATATCAAAATCGACATCGGAAGTGGATGTAGCCACTAAGTTAAAAATAAGCTTGAATCTTGGCAGCCAATGGACTACTTTGACGTCAAATCCACCTAGTGCGAGCAGTTTTCCCAAATTACGTTTTCAACCATGGACAACAATAGAGTTGAACAATGTTTAACTTTTATTAACTCTGGTTCTATCTTGTAAATTATCCATATGGATGCTAATAAAACTTCAAACACAATTATGGTCCAACTTGTCATTTCACGATAAAAATAAATAACAATCACCTTTAACTTTGATCGACTGGCAACATGACATCCTTTAACCCCCATTTCTCATAAGGGTTTGGTCCCATTATCCGTGAATTCAGTATACACGAGAGTTTTTGGGAACCAAGCTCTCACAGATAACGAGGGATTACTGTACTACTTTTCCAGTTGTTTATTGAACCAACCTTGTATTATATTATTGCTATTCCATAGTGATTTTATTTATTTGTTTATTTATTTTTTTCATGTTCAGATTGCTTTATTTTAATTCACTTTTTAACTCTGATGTGGCATGGGAAATGTGATAATGCAAACTTGTTTTCTTTAACAAATAGCTGTCAGGGATCTGATCTTTCAAAAATCCATATACTACATTTTCAAGTTCATCTGCATAATGGATATATCTTGTAAGATGAAGCTGTTATCACAAACAAAGCAGTTGCCCAATAACTTTTTAATTTTTATTCCAATTGCCCTGTTAACAATCTAGTCCTTTAAAAAAATGCTGTTTATTAAAAAATTTTATTGATAATTTTGGAGAATTATCCTGTAATTTTTTTTTTTCTTTTATTTTTTCATGTCTCTAAATTTTCAGACCTCACAGCAAGCTATTCCCAATCAAGGTGTGTGGGATATGCGTGGCAAACAGTTCCACACAGGCATTGAAATTCGGAATTGGGCCCTTGCCTGTTTTGCGGCTCAGAGAACCTGTCAGGAACAAGCACTAAGGTAATAAAACTAGTTTCTATGTTTGCAAATATATTAAATAAATATTGAAAATTAAAATAATCTGAACATCCATTTATATAATCGGCTAATGTCATTGCTATGTTGCCAAGGTTACGTTTACATTGTTTGTATCGGCATTGTTTGATGGCATTTTTATAACGTAGTAAGTGCCATCGCTATGTTGCCATGGTTAAGTATATATTGTTTTTATCATCATTGTTTGATGGCATTTATTATTATTTATTATTAACTAGCTGATATGCCCAACATTGCTCGGTCCGTTTGTTTGATGAAACTTTGTAATATCTGAATTTGAATATAAATAAGAACACATGAAAAATTCTTAATAAAGTAAATATTCACTTTGGATTATTAATCTCTATCTTTATTAGAATATTAATGTCTTTCTTTTTTTGAGAGACTTGGCTCCAATTTTGGATTTTTTCCATTATTGTGGTAGCATTACACAGCTACTATTAAATTTCAACTTTATAACTTACTTCCAAGTTGCCTTTTAAAACCGGACGAATATACACACATATTTACATTGCGCTTTATATGTATGTATAGAGAAGAGAGGATAGAGAAGAAGATTACGAGTATTGTTCGGAGAAACTCTGCAACTAAAAGATAAAAAGCTATTCGGGCGTCAGCAATATTTGAACAACAAGAGCTTTGTCTAGAGCAGAGGGTATAAGAGCTTCTATGTCAAGGGCAAGGGAAATTCCAAGGAAAGATGGGTCTAAAGCAGGGACGTCCAAGATTTCTCCTCCTATTGCACATTACGTTGATCAGTTCCTTAAAGTCTGGCAACACTGCATAGGAAAAATATACCCACTCCCCTCCTGAGTTTTGGACTATCTCCTCTGCTTTGTCCGCGAGCATTTTATGCTGCACGTGGGTGACTGGCACGATTTGGACACCTCTGATCTAAAGGATATTCCCCGGTGGTGAAGGTGGATATCAGGTTATCCAACAAGAGGATAAATAAAGTCCCGGGCAACACTGGGTTATCAGCTAGTAAAGCTTTATTAGTGTAATGCAGGGAAAACTAATTATTGATATATGAGCCATATAGCATTTAAGTAATACAAGATTCTAATCTATAATTCCATTGCAAGTTGAATCAGACCAAAAAAAATTTTTAAATTAGCACTTGTAATTTTTTTCTAGTAAAAGAAAATTTAATTTATTAGATCAATTGAAACTGAAGAGAAACGCATAAAAGAAGTGTTTATGACTAACGAATAAAACTATTTTTTTTAAATTTGATTTATCGAATTCTTATGCAGAATAAGAGTTTAAATTCCAAAGCATGAAACTTCATCGCAACCTAACCCCTAATGTCACGATTTCTTCTGCCCTGTCAACTTTAAAATTAAACTGCCCTGTCAGCTTTTGACATCGATGTTGTTGCCATTGTTCAGCATATGAGTCTGCCTTAAATAAACAATGCAATTTTTTCTCCTGAACTTTCTTTATAACTTCTGTATATAGAACAGCGTTAAAGGAAAAGCAGTAGATGGCATCTAGGACATCTTTTGAAAGCTAGCCATTAAGATCTGGTAAAAATTGTATTGGGACTCCTTAAAAACATTCTGAATTTTTTCAGTGAAAGAAGAATTTTATTAATTTGTACCAAATGAAATTCAAGAATTTAAGAAAAGTGAAGTTTAGAAAATAATTTTGAAGTCTTCTTTCCTTAATGTGGTGACATTAATGAACAATCTTTTATGAAGTGTGGGCTCCCATCTTAAATTTGCAATAGCTTCCTTTGCTAATTCAAAAAAATTTTTTTTAATTGACCACACATCTGAAATTTTTCATTTTTTTATTGTTATAATTATTTATTTATTTATTTATTATTATTTTTTTTTTTAATGCTGTGAATGAATTTTTTTTTTTTTTTCATTTTTTTAAGTGAATATATTCCAAGTGTCATGTGAATCTTTTGTTCTTTAGGTTTGAAAGTTTCAGCCCGAATTTTTTTATTAGTTGTCCACAGCATTTCTGGAGTGAAAGATAAAATGGCCTCACCACAGGAAAATGCACAAATTACAATTTAGTATGCCGAGTTTAATTCGACTGTTTCTGTACAGTGAGAATGCCACTGAGTTTATCACAAAGCTGCACAAGGGTTGAACAGAATAAAGAAATGGTATAGGCAGTGTCTGGACACTGGATCTGTTTTGAAAAGTGGAAAGGAGGCCAACCAGGTGTCTCCTGAAGTGGTGGAGATTATTATACTCTATCCAATGTAAAAAAAAAAACTGGGCATGTTGTTAAATTTCCAATTTCATTTGTTAGCAATTGTTAATTTACTTAGCAACAATGTCTAACAATTGAAATCGGAAATTTAATTAGACACACCCAGTTTTTCTTTCATTGGACAGAGTATAGGTAAGTGTTTGAGTGAGTGTCGACAAAAATTGATCCAACATCCTTCACGGTAATTACAGATATCAAAAGCAACTGTTCATAGAATTGTCAGGGTGACCACAAATCGGGAAAATCAGTGAAAATATCAGGGAATTTCATAATATTTTGAAAATATCAGGGGCTTGCACAACCCCAAAAAATATTTTTTGAACACTTACAAAAATTAGTTTTCAGTGTAGAGATGCATCGTTCCATCATTTGTGACTGGGCTTCTCATTGGTTGATTTGCTTGTTCGAATCAAAGACATCAAATCATTTGTGCAGCCATTGCTGATAGTTCTTCAAATCCCGCCGTGGGCATGGATATTTGTGTTTGTCCCGTGCTGCGTACAGATATAACTTGTGTAAAAGGTGCAAAATGACCTTAATATAGTGTGATCAGACGTCCCTGGTTTCCGGGGGCAGTCCCCGGATTGCCTGCCTTGTCCCCGGTGAATAAGCGTCCCCAGAAATTAATATATTCCCAGAAACATCTCCGAAAATGAATATAATCCCAGAATTTATTAATTTAATTGTTGTTCAGAAAATATTCGAATTGATATAATTCTTTTTATTTGTATTTCTTGTTTTGTGTATTATCACCCCGACCCTCGCGGAATGTTTTTACGCATTAAGCCTATACCCGATAACAATGCCCAGCAATGGAACTTTGGACTGACAAAAAGCGCTGCTGACACCAAAAGGGTTATCCCACTAATTAAGACTGCATAATACATCTAGATAGTATTGGACCGTGACATATTGACCAATGCATAAATACTGTATTTATTCATGTGTATACGAAAAATTTTGACATAAAAAACATCTAAATTGGGAAGTCGTGAGAGGTTACTGCAGGTACGATGGGACAACTTCAAACGAATTTCAAGCAAAATTGCATAAAAATTTTAATATATTGGTACAGTATATACAATAGACAGTACATTAATTTGCTTTTTTTCTCAATTTCCATCCACTTTTCCATCTGCAAAAACTAGTGGGAAAGTGAATTTTCGAAAAAAGATGGGAACAATCATTCATTGAAAAAGTCAATGCGATCACCTTTCATTTAAGGGAGGCCCATGTAATTTGGACCCCCTAAGGGAAAAGGACTGTAACTTATATTCAAAATGATGTACAACTACAAAAGTTTAGAAACTTCGCTGAAGCATGACCGTGACAACTTGTTTGTGTTGATTGGCAATGGAAAAAAAACACTTGGAAATTTGGAAAAATGTTTTAACTAAGCACCAATATTACCAGCTTTAACATAGGCTTTTATTTTTTTCAATTGCTTGCAAAATGAAAGAGAACTGATTTTTTGAAATTTGCATAGCCGTTTCAAAAGTTTAGAACATTTCACAATTTACAAAATAAAAGTTACCAAACACAAACAAACGTGTCAATATTTAATTGGATAGCCTTGTGCTCTGATTACAGCATTTATTCTTTGTGGCATTGATGTTACTAATTTCGTACATTCTTCAGGAGTAATGTTTTCCACACATTTAGAAGTTCTTTCTTAAGATCACCCTTATTTGCGGTGTCTACTTGTCGTAGTCTGTTTTTCATCAAACGCCAAATATTCTCAATGGGACTGAGATCAAGAGAATTTGGTGGCCATTTCATCACGTCGATATTTTTTCGTCTAAACAATCCTCAACACTTTTGGCACAGTGAGAAGATGCGTTATCTTGTTGGAAGAGTAAGTCATCGTCCTCGAAAAAGTGTTCAATACTTGGGACCAGAAAATGCTTAAGCACCTCGAAGTAGACGTCTGTGTTTACTGTTGAATTTAGGATGCACAGTTCGCCAGTACCTGCCGCACACATGTACCCCTAAAGAACTTAGAATGGAAATTACGATCACGCGCTTCTGAATGCAAATCTGAATGGAAAGCTTCACATTGCTTTCTGTAAAGTCTTACTCCTTTATCACCAAACTCACAAACTCCTTTGAAATCGTTTTTTTTTTATTTCGGCACCCCATTTCAATGCAAATCTGGTGAAAGAACTGAACCTTTCTGAACTATAAGTTTCAAAATTCCAACATCATGTTTTGAAGTGCACCTTTAACGTCCGCTTTTTTTCCGGGCTTCTGTTATAAAATCACCATCATCTTCAGTTCGTTGCAAGCATTTGCAAGCTCCCAATGTAGATCTTTTAGCAGTCTTTGCTATTTCTGATAACGTTTTTCCACTAATTCGTAGTTCTCTAATTCGGATTTTTTCCTGGATAAAAAGTTGAACTTTCTTCCCCATTTTGTTGCATCAAAAACGACTCAAGTCACTCTGAACAAATATTAAAGTCAGTAGTTAAATTTTAATGCTCTCAGAATAAAGTCAAGTCCATTAAAAAAAGAGAGTTTCTAAACTTTTGAAACCAAAAGCCCCCGTTCCTAAACTTTTGAAACTGCGATGCAAATTTCAAAAAATCAGTTCGCCTTCATTGAAAAAGCAATTGAAAAAAACAAACCCTATGATAAAGCTGGTATATTGGGGCTTAGTTTAAAAAAAATTCCGAATTTCCAAGTGTTTTTTTTCCCTTTGCCAATCAACACAAACAAGTTGTCACGGTCATGCTTCAGCGAAGTTTCTAAACTTTTGAAATATAGTTGTAGCTCCAATTTTCAAACGTAGGTATATAGTGGACATTTCGGGCTATCTTTTTGTGCACTATTTTTATGGAATACTATAATGATATGGGTTTCATATGAAATTTAAAATCTTTTGCATTCGGTCCGAATTACACAACAGGTAGTGTAAATTACAACAATACGCCGAGTAATAGCAGAAACTTTGTTTTAACTTATGTGTTTTTTAGTGCACTGTGAAAAATACAAATGAGCAGCAACCCTAGGGAATATATTAGATGGGATGAGCTTATACCTTAATTAAATAACGTGTGGGTCAAGCTTATATATTTAATAAGTTGATACAGTGCAAGTTGAATATGTCAAAAAAACGTCATAATGTTCGGCGTGTAAATCAATCCTGGTCTAATTTACAAAAAGTACGTAAGGTCCAAATTACACAGTACGCCAACAATTCTAAAATCAAAAGTGGCGACCAATCTTCAAAACCTTTCCAACTAAAACCATGCCTATTAACAAGTACATAGACCCCTTGTAACATTAAAATGAAATATAATTTCGACGAGCAAAGTTTTTCAGCAGCCATGGCGTTCTTCTTCTGAAATTGCCTAACAATGTTTTATAAAGCTCAAATGATTATTTATTACAGTACCTTAATGCATGAATACATAATGAGAGTCGGAGAAAATGCAACTGCTACTCGGACTGTAACTGCATCGTTCTTTTCTTGTTCAAAATTAAATGATCTTTTATTGTTTTTAATAAACCATTGGCTGTACTGTATTAAGGATTTTTTGGAAGAATTGGATGATAGTGAATCTGATTTTGAAGGTTTTTAAATTGTAAAAACGTAAAAAATAGAGGTACCAGCCAATATACAAAAAATGTTCAGTGAGGTTTTTTTGTATATTCGAATATATTTTATTTCTAAGTTTGTCAGCAACGAGTCAAAAACTGGGGGTCTCAAAGTTATTCTCTCATTTTAGTTACCATTCAATGTAAATAGGTACTGATGAAAAATAGGAAAGAAAGGTAGGAAAGTTATTCTCTCATCATTAATTTGAACAGCTGAGGTATGGCGTACGATAAAAACCTCACTGAACATTTATGAATTATTCTTAAAGAAATAGGTTCTCCTACAGCATTTATATTATAAATATAATCCACATTCGGTCACAGTCCTCAATGTCACGTTACTTCCGGTCACAACCATTACCGTATATACCCGCGTATAGGCCGACCCGCGCATAGGCCGATGCCCTGTTTTTGAGCCCAAAAAGTGGAAAA
>JAHWFO010033869.1:264103-288742 GCA_023313115.1 Rhysida immarginata
GATCTTGAAGTTATGAAATATTTGGTAAACATAAAAAAAAAAAAAAAAAAGACGATCAGCACAAAATCGTAATAAAATTACAGTAATAAATAAGATTATATTACAATAATGAGTTTAATTGTATAATTTTGAAATCTTTTATCTTAAAATAAATTTTAAATAACAGTCGTCAGAAACGATTTAATTACACACGAATGTCTCCCAAGAAAAAAAGACCATGAATCCGGAAGGCTTCTGGTTCCGAGCATTCCGGATTCTTGGTCCCCCACTGTATTGTGCTATGCGGCTTCCCTGTCTAACCCACTCCTCAGAGCATTGGGCTCGTGCGTAGCGCATGTGCTGTGTGCAGTTAATGACGTGATTGTGGGTAGAATTTCAAAATGGAGGAGTAGCACATGCTGTTCTGTTATTAAATTTGCACATGCTGTTCTGTTACACACTGTTATGCCTAATTATCAGTGTGTAACTCGTAGATATAATTCGGATACTAGAAAAAAGAAAAACTTAGTCATGTATCCATAGAAAAAACTTCAACTTTCATCCATTCCCTGCATCTTCTGAACGTAGAAAAAGAAAAACGTATTTGTATTTAATACGAAGAGACACTCTGCCCACAGGAAGGAGAAAAAATTTGCATTGCTCATGTCTAGAGTTTTAGCATTGTAAGGAAGCCGCATATCGCGATACCTCCTATTAAAATTATATATCTCTGAAATTCTCTAGCATCATTAAACCATTTAATCTCAGATAGAAACTTCAAATCATCTGCATAGAGAAGCATTTTGATGTTAACATTATTCGTAATAGAGCCTATGTCAGCGTTATAGAAATTAAAACAGATTGGACCTAGTGGAGAACCTTGGGGAATGCCACTAAGAGTCCTTCCAACAACAAAAAAACCGGTAGAATTTTTAATAACATAGGATCTATTTGATAAAATATTGTTCAAAACCATGCAAATTTTCTGTGGACATCCAAGTAATGAAATTTTTTCAAGTAAATGCTTATCAAACACCTTTGAAATGTCAGCATAAAAAAATGTCAAGTTGAGACCACCTTGCAAAAGCTTTCAAAAGCCTTTCAATAGCAGAAGAAAGCAAGAGCAAATTAGTAAAAGTAGAGAGGCATGAAACAAAACCATATTGAATATGAATCTGTAAACTCTTAAATAATACGGTTAATTCTTCTGCCAAAATAGTTTTAATCTGGAAAAGGAATAACAGAAATTGGTCTGAAATCTGTGATAGAGGATGGATGTTTTATTTTTGGAATAGGATAAATATTAGCGCATTTTCACCGAACAGGATAATTACCACTTTTAAGACATAAATTATGTATTTTAACTAACAGAATAGTGATCACAGGGGGTGGAGGGGAGTGCAAGAACTAATTTTTTGGACAGTGAAATTTTTGATGGAAAAAAAGTCATGTAAATAAAAATTTAAAGCTAATGAATGATTGAATAAATATTTAACAGATTAACATTTATAAGAAGCACCAAATTATTTTGAAAGAAAAGAACGTTTTGGTAATTAATAGCCACTAAACATCAAAATTTAAAAAGAGAAAAAGTATTCAATTTCAGATTCAATTTTATTAGAATTGCTAGTTTTTATTTTCTACCTACATAACCTAAAAATTATACAAACAAATTTTATTCTACACATATTGTTTCACAATTTTAAAAGATGGAAAAAACATTTTTAATAAGTTTTGAAAAAGCATGCAGTTGGGGTTAGGAGGGGTCCACCATCATGGAATTCCAAAAGTCGGGAAAACACAAGATGGCAAGGCTCTGAACTACAGTTGCCGAATCAGGGAGGGGTGACTGCAACAATACTGCTCTTATCATTGAGACATTCAACTCCATCCTCCACCTAAAGTATCGTCTTATGAAATTATATGAGAATTGTACTTTGTAGTATATTTTCTTCTGTATCATTTCAGAAGGCACTTCATCATGTTAAACTTATTGTTCTCATGAATTTGGAAATATCAATAAAATTATTTTAGAAACCACGTGTCTTTACTGAGAATATTAAAATTGTGTTTATATCATTCTAAAATTTGTGTTTTTTTAATTTTGACTTTATTATTATTTTTTTTATTTTCTAAAGGTTGTTGGAAGTATGGATGCTCATCCTAGTCGCTACGCAGCTACTGTACGAGTACAACAACATCGACAAGAAATTATTCAGGAGTTATCATCTATGGTACGGGAGTTGTTAATACAATTCTACAAGTCAACACGGTTCAAGCCAAATCGAATAATTTTTTATCGTGACGGTGTTAGCGAAGGACAATTTCAGGCTGTAAGTGGGAATAGGCAACAACTGAAACGTCATACATTGTTACATCATCATAAGTCGACCAAATTTATGGCTTATTATTGGTAGAAATACGATTAACAATGGTCGAAATCTGATGATGTAACAATGTATGACATTTCAGATGTTTGGCTTTCTTTCTAGGTGGTGTTGAAATAGGGCAGTGTTGATTTCAAACCACTCTTATTTTGTAGAAGGCAGAAGATAAGATCTTTTTTGTGCTGACTTTACAGGTATTGCAGCACGAATTGCTGGCAGTTCGTGAAGCTTGTATGAAATTGGAAATGGACTATAAGCCAGGAATTACTTTCATTGTTGTACAAAAACGTCACCACACTCGTCTCTTCTGTTCAGACAAGAAAGAACAGATTGGTAAATCGGGGAATATTCCTGCCGGCACCACTGTGGATATTGGAATAACACATCCAACAGAATTTGATTTCTACCTCTGTTCCCATGCAGGCATTCAGGTAAAAACCATTTATCTCTCTGACATTTTTCTTCCAATTTTTAACCCATTTATGTACAATCCGCAACTACAAATACAATCCTTCAAAAACCTCTTGTAACTTGTAACTTATGTAATTTGGATTCACCTGTAAAAATAACAAGAGAATATTATGATTATACAAAATTCTGCAAGTATTCCTTTAAAGAAATAAGTTTGGCATTTTATAACCAAAACAATAATAGCAACAGTTATTGCTTACCTAGTAGTCATTTACCTGTTAATTTAATCACACACTTATTATTCTTTTAGCTATCTAATCTGTTTATATTTTTATTAATAATTATACAACAATCAGGACCTTTACTCTGGTATATTTATTGATGTTTTTCTTAATATTTCTTTGAGGGTGGATCAAATGAAAACTGCAAAATTGTAATTAAAATTCCAAATTTTGCCCCACAGTGTTGTAATTCTGCAGACCCATTAAATATGAGTTGTAGTAATATCCGTAGGTGGCAGGAAAGTAGAGACAAGCAAACAACATCACAGCAGCAGTTTAAAAATGGCCGCCCCATTTCAAAAATGCACCAAAGAAGTTTATGAATGGTGATGCACGTTTGTCACAGCAGCAAGTTTATGAATGGAGTGTGAAATTCACAAATGGTGTGATAGTATCAGATGCCCCTTGCCCAGGTCAGGCACAACGAGTTGTGACACCAGAGAATATTGAAACAGTTGAAGCCTTAGTATTGAAAAATCGCCGAGTAACAATTGATGAAATTGCAGAATTGTTAGACATTAGTCATGGTTCAGCCCATCACATCATTTCAATAGGTTTCACACCTTCACTACTCTAAAATCGGATAACTGAACCTTCACTATTCTTCTTTGGCGCATGTTTGAAATGGGGCGACCATCTTTAAACTGCTGCTGTAGCGTTGTTTGCTTGTCTCTACTTTCCTGCCATCTGCCGGATATTTCTGCAACTCATTTTTAATGGATCTGCAGAATTACAACACTGTGGGTCGAAATTGGAATTTTAATTACAATTTTGCGGTTTTCATTTGACTAACCCTCATACTTACAATGCTATATCATTTCACTGACTCTTGATCATATTAATCATGTTCATATTTCTTTATTTCTCTATTTTTAAATTATATTAAATTTGTAAGCCCTTCTGGGTGCCACTTATATGGGGATACTAATGCCACAATCTCTCTCACTGTGGTTACTGGTGTTATCTTTAAATAAATAAGGATTACTTGTGTTTAAAAATAAAACCAATTAAATCAAATTTATTCTTTATCATGATTTGCAAGTCTCTCGAGTAGCTGCTTTGGAAGTAATTTCATGCATCTGTGCCTCTTAAGCTCCTTTTCCTTTAATTCTTCATAATTGAGCATTTTACGAGGATTGAACAAAAAGTAATGGCAGGAGTATATTCAATTACCTGGCAGCCATGTTGAAAAATAATGCCAGGTAGGTAACAAAAAAATAATAAGAAGGTAGGTAATTAAAGTGCAAATTTTAAGGAAACTTTGTGTTCATTCATTAAAATACTCATCTAGTGACAAGTTATTTTCTGGAAGCCTCACTTTTCATTCAACCCTGAATTCTTAAAGTCAGTCGCTGTGTTGCTGATTTTTGTTTGAATTTTTTGATTTTCACATTCGGATAGAGCAATGATTTTCAACCCGTATGCTGCACATTAATGTATTGTGAGTGGTTCTTAGGTGTGCCACGAAAATTTTAATAAACATAATGTTTTGATTTTTTCTTATTTTATTAATAAACACAAAATTTTATTTATTGTCTTTTTATTACAAATTATAAAAAGTCGTTTTATGTGTTAATAAATAAATCTTAAAAAGTATACTCTTTTACCATTGATCGTCACAATTTATGTGCCATGGAAAGTTCAAGTGTGCCACAAGGGGAAAAAAGGGTGGAAAAATGCTGAGATGGAGCATCAACAAATAAGTAAAAGTTATAATAGGCACACATTCCCAAATAGATAGGTGCCTATTACAACTTTTACTTAGTTTTTGATGTTCTACCCGAATATGAAGTCTAAATCAAAAAAAAAAAAAAAAATTGAAATGATCAACTTCACAAATACAATAATGAGGCTAGTTATTTTTTATTAACATCGTTCTGGCAATGCATTACTATGCATTCTCAGCTTGTTTTATCATGGGTTTTTATTTTTGCAAATATCTGTATATAATTTACTTTCATCTTTAATCTACGAGGAAGGGTGAAGGAAGAATTTTATGATTCAAATTGAAATTGAATTAGTACCGTAATTTACAGTAATAACACCGCGGCGTATCTATTAAAAAAGTTATAAAAAATGCCTGTGCGGCTTAACTATCGTTGCAGCGTAACTACCATTTTTTTTTTTTTCCTAACAGCATGACAACAACGATTTCAGAAAACTGATACTGCTTCGATGTGATGCAGTTGCATTATGTCCTGATGAAAATCAAATGAAATTAGTGCATAATATACATTACAGTACCTTAATTTTCCTGTATATACAATCTACCATTCATTATTTATTACATTTATTCACTTTTCAACTGAATTTCCCGTTGCCACTTTATCACATCGAAACCATGTTGAAGTTGCCCTTCATGGGTTGAGAAGTTGCATTCGTATTTTTTTTTTTGGCGACGGAAAATTCAAATGAAAAGTCGTATAACGAACTTCAAACGAAATTAGTGTATAATATACATCCCAGAACTTTAGCTACCCTGTATTTACAATGTATAGTTCATTATATATTACATTAATTCACTTTTCATTTGAAATTCTCGTCACCAAAAAAAAATACGAATGTAACGAAATTTCAGGTGGGGAAGGGTGGGGGGGGGGGGTCCGGGCAAAAACTCCAAGTCCCATCTGAGAAAATTCTCCTTCTGGATTGTTTACATCCATAATGATGTTATTCTTTTTTATTTATTACATGTCGTGTTCGATATAAGAAAAGCATTGATATAAGAAAAAACAACATACAAAAAATTCAATATCCAAAGAATGGATTTGTTCATCCACAAGTTGGAGAGATTTTGTCCTGATGAAATTACAGTGTAATGTACATTAATTATTTTGCATATACAGTACCAGTTCATTATACAATAAATTAATTCACTTTTTATTTGAATTTCTCGTCGCAAACATCTAATACAAAAATAACTCCTCCAAAAGATCGCTACTTCAAACAGAGACCCATCAATATTGATGGTCCCTGCTTCCAAACTATTTCGAACTACTGTCCGGATGAAATAATGAACTATACATATACAGTGTTGGGTCCTATCTAGATAATTATCTTAGATGAAAAGTTTTTATCTTTTATCTTATCTAGATAAATTTTCAATTATGTCATCTTTTATCTTTATCTAAGCATAATTTATCTTACCTATTTCATAAATTTCTATAATTGTTTTAAGGCTTTAAAAAATATACTGAAAAAAACTTCTAAAATTGTAAGGATCTGGTTGACCTTAAATAGGTGAGACATGCATCCAAATCCAACATGCATGACTAATTTCATGGGCTCATGACTCTTTCTTTTTAGACAAAGGGTGTGTTTGTTTGGTGCGACCAAAGCAATGAAGTTAATGTGACTGCCCACAAGTTATTAAATTCAACAGTTCTTCAACGCTGCAGCATCAAAAATGACTTCATGCTGCACTGTGTTGCACGCAGCAGTGCGGTATTAAAAACCACGGTTTTGTTGGCTCTCTGCTGCAAACAGGCCGTCTGTGCAAGCTGTCTACCATGATCACCTCATTCGCACAGGAAAACGATCCCACGTCAAGTCACTGGTTTGTTTTTAATCAACACTTTTGCTTATTATTAAACATCTCGACAAGAAATCTTTTCAAAATCATTAACATACCTTTTACAACCTTCTTAGCCGTGTCAGTGTCTAATTGTAACGAAAATTGTATATTTTCTTACTCAAAATCGTCTTCACTCATGAACGCCACTATTTGTAAGAAAGCTCATGCAACAGAATAAGCAACGAAAAGGGTTGCTGCAAATTGTAATCTCGAACCAGTGCTCTGCTGCACACGTCTGATCCTTCAACAGAGCTCAACAATGCTTTTAACCACTCCATTGCTGCAGCACTTAGTGCAGTGCTGAGTGACTGTTGAACTTAACTACTCGCAGTGCGTTTGTTTAGTCTCGTCAGATCGACCACTTCCGTTTGCTATTGCCAGTGATGCTGATGCACTCACGCTTCGTCACCCGATTAAGTCGACAAGCTAAATCGATCATCACCTTCTGCAGGATTAGTATTAAAGAAGGTGATCAGCATTTTAGCCAATGTCATTATTATAAACGAAAGAATTAGTTCAAACAGAACAGAACATTCGTACCAATAGGGCTTGGGATTATTTTGAAAACATAATTTAAAGAAAATATTGTTTTATCATTTCGCTATTTACTGCGAGCATTAGAAGGCATATATCACTGTTGTCGTTTGCCCGCTTGAAAGCAGTCGCTCTCACGAAGTCATTTGTAATCGTCACGCTGACAAATTTCATGGCTTCATGATTCGTAGTGATGGCTAGTCGCTTTCATAGCAATAAACAAACACACCCAAAGTCACTGAATTTCACAAGTAATCATGTGACCAGTTGAGAAATTCTTTGAGCTCCACATAAAAGAGCTAAATGCTTATAAGAGCCACTGTTCTTTTCCTCAAAATAACTGTCTTGTCTTCTGCGATTTCACTTATAAGAGTCTTGTTTCAATTTCTCGGATCTTATAAGCAGAATCAACTGTATCTCAGAAAATACCTATAAGATACCTAGTAGCGATGGGCGATATTTTCTAAAATATCGTATTACGCTATATCGCTTAAACAGCCGATAAGAGCTGTTTGTGCCACGCTGTTTTCTGTTACGTTAGACTGTCTGATATCGATAGACGCTCAATGAGAGGTGTAAGTCTATCGAACTTAGGATCGATACAAAATAAACGAGCCAGTCAGAGTTAACCAGTTAGTGACGTCACTAGTCTTCTGCTACCCTGCTGCTCCCGTCAGCAGCCATTGTGTTTTCGCTGCTTCGAAGCTCACTCCTCCAGCTTCAAGTCACTTCTCAAAGCATTAAAATAAATTAATAATAAATTATATATAAAATATAATAATTAACCATGAGCGGGACAACGAAGAAAAAATTTCGTTTAACCAGCCACGAAACCAACAATGCGGTTTCTGAGTTCTTTGGTGGAGTAGACCGAAACTCGAAAGCAAGACAACGCCTTTTCCTTTACCCACAATCTTAAGTAGCCTCTCTGCGCAGTGACCTGTTTTCATTAGATTTCTACGATACAAATGTAACCAGCAGCCTAACATATCAGAAAAGTGTGTGGTGCAAACAGCATATTATCGCAAAGACTCTGATATTTATCACGATATATTGACATTTTGAAAAGTTGGCTAAATAAAGGCTAAATTTTATCTTAATTTGTTAGATAATTTATTTTTATCTTTTATCTTTATCTAGATTATATTAAATTATATTATCTATTATCTTATCTAGATAAAAATTTAATTCTCATCTTTATCTTAATCTAGATAATGTTTTTATTTTATCTTGCCCAACACTGTACATGTAAATACAGGGTAATTAAAGTTCTGTGATGTATATTATACGCTGATTTCTTTTAAAGTTAACTATCGCTGCGGCATAACTACCATTTTTTTTTTTTTTTATAATAATGTGTTTTTATCAATGCGGCGTTATTACCGTAAATTACGGTAATTGTTTTAAAAAAAGCTGACATTTCTGATAGAGGATATCCTTTGTCAAAGCAAAAAGTAAAAGGGATAGGCAGTTTCCAAACTCAGATGTTTTTCAGGCAGTTTTATTTCAATTTTTGTTTTATTCCCAGGTTCTTGTGTCTTGTCCTTCTTTTCTTCTACATCCGTTATTTTTTATCAAATAGGTAAAATTTGCTACAAAACAATGAAATATGTTAAATTTATCAGTGGTATGTTTTGAAGTGAAATTTATTTCATAATCCTAGGAAATATGTTCAGCAAAGTTGGCTTCTTTAACAAAGAAGATTTCATCTATTGGACATGCTTCTTTAAACCATGTTCATTTACCAAATTGTATTCAAAATTATTTTAATTTAATTAGGATTTTCTTTAAAACAACAATTATTATGTTATGGATATTATTGCAGACCAGTTTTGGCTATACAGCCATCTTCTTCAGTGCTGTTATGTTAATTTGAGACGATTATCTTGGTAATTTGTTATTTTGCCAACGATTTTGAAGTTTAAAGCTTCAAAATAGTATTGATTACAATGTTACAATATACAGGGTGGTCCATTTAAGTGTAGACATGGAAATATTTTGAAAACAAAGTATTGTGTGAAAAAATGTCCAAAATCAAAAGTGAATTACTTCACGGGAAATTCATTAGCCAAAAAATCAGCCCCTCACAGGGGGGGGGGGGGCCCGAAACTTTGAAATCTTAAATAGGAACCCCTATTTTGAATGGTATATTCAGATAGTACACAATATTCGAGAAATGTTTTATTCTTGGTGTTTTTTCAATTGATCCAACCGTTTAGGAGATGGAGGCCCTGAAAGTGTGGAACTTTTAAAGTTTTGAATCCAATTTTATAGATGAAGACAGAGATAGAGGGTGGGTCTTGCAGGCATTCCTTTTCTACTTTTTGATGGTCTTTAAGAATCCGAAGTCAGAATTTCAAAAATTCAAAAATTTTTAGTGCAAAATTTCTCTCTCTCTCTCTCTCTCTCTCTCTCTCTCTCTCTCTCTCTCTCATACACATTCCATGTTGTTTTTTAACATTGCTGAAAGTACTTGATAAAGCCACAAAGCAAGAGGTATTGGGTTATTGGGTTGTTTCATGAGTATGGCTGAATTTGATGGAAAGAAAAAAGACCAGAAACAAGGAAAAGAATACGTTTATTAAGTGAAATTTCTGCTCTCAGCAGCTATACATTCTGCCCAAAGCGTTGGCAATGAAAAAATACTAACGTGACAGAAGTCTGCATTACAGTGTTCCAAAAAATGGGTAGCAGCGGTAATGAAATATCTCAATCAGTGAACCATTTGTCCCACCAGAAATTGTCCAAATGACGAAATGTATGGAAATTCGTTGAGGCCATGTCTGGTGAACATGCAGGATCAGGGAGAACATTTTACTCCAAAGCATTAATTTTTTGCAGGGTTGGAACAGACACTTGCAGATGAGCACCATCTTTGGTTGCACGATTCACCAATGATGATTGCTTTATTCGCAATTTCTGATGGCATTCGTCCAGGCAATGGCAGTATAGATCGCTGTTGATAGTTTGTCTCCGTGGCAGAAATTAAGAATTCACCACACTCTTGGAGGCCCACCACATGGGAATGAGAAGTTTGTTTGGATGCGACTCAGCTGTTTCATTGCATCCCCTTTATTCAGCCACTGGGCTTTTCCTTTTCTATTGTCGTAGAGCACCTTTTCTATTTTTCTCCAGTGGCAAAACAGAAGTGATTAAAACTTCGGCAGAAATGAAAGTTCTATCTAAGTCAATTTATTTGTATATTTTTTAAGTTAATATATAAACATACAACATTAAAAATTATCACATTTAGAAAAGTTCTCTTATTATTATAATTTTTATTTTTTGAAATATTTGTTTGCAATATTCTCATATTACTTCAAATGTATAGGAAATATATGAGAATTTTGTTCACGGAAATCTCTAGACACCCTGAATTTGTAGTAACGGTTATATTACGGCTGTGTTTTGGTGTTTACAATTCAAATTCTCCTTCTTAACTGTCTATCAGTTTTCGCTTCGTTATTATATCTTTTATTGTTAATCATTCTTGTTAAGTAAGGCATTTTTGTTGAAAAGGTTTTCCATATCCAATGCAGTTTGACTGTTCAATAATCTTTTTCTTTTTAAAAATCTTAAGAAATTCTCTTTTATTAATACAGTATAGCCCACTTAATACAAAATTCTTCCCCGGTGGTGACGATGGACATTTTTTAATCTGAGGCAAGTCAAGAAGAGTTTAAATAAAGTCCCAGTATATCACCTAGAATTCCTGTTTTTCTGATTTTTCTAAGAATGGATAGTCCCTTCGCTCTGTGTTTTATTGATTGAGTTATTATTTAACCAATTTGGAGTTTTAATTTAACTTCTTGAGATTGCTCCGCTTACCTACATGTGTAATTATCCCGGGCAACGCCGGGTCCTCTGCTAGTTTTAAATAATAGGAAATAATTTTTAATTAAATGTAAAGAAAAATAGATCTAAGTTTCTTAAGTAGAGGAAATATTACTTAAAATATTAAATCAGTTGATGCTGTTAAGCCTTGTGGTGTTTGTGCTCAAGAGTTAAGGCGCAAAGCATTGGATGAATACTCAGGGTTCGTATGCAGCCTTGAATTCCTTGAAAAGCCTGGAATTTCATTAAAAGGTTTTCAAGGCCTGGAAAACCTGGAAAAAGAGTATAAATTAGAATTTTTCACTGGAAATTTTTTTCATATACTGGAAAAACTTGTTCACATTTTGTTTAGGAAAGAAAAAGCAAGTAAGCATGCTGATAGCAGGTATTAAAAACACTTCCCTCCCCCCATGAAAGAAGATGGTCCGCCCTAACTTACGCGAGATATCGCGTGGGTGAAATCGAATTTCATTGGCAGGTAGCAGCATGACGTCCGGGTCCAAGGATATAAATGGATGGGATTCAGTTTCAGATTCAATTTTATCATTCATCATTATTGTTCAGTGTTATTCAATATCAAGGATGGGGAAAACCAAGTTTCAAAAAATTTGGCTTGAACAGCCAGAGTATTCTGAGTGGCTGTCAGATGACCGCACTGATAATAGCAAAGCCTATTGTCATGTATGCCAATGTTCATTTAGCATTTCGAATATGGGAGAATGCGCCATAAAAAGTCACAAGGCAGGAAGTAAACACGAGGCTAACTTCCGACAGCAGAAATCGGGGCCAAGCATTTCTAGATTCTTTTCGGCTGATCCTTCTGTGTCTTGCGATGTGTCAGGTAAGCAAATTGTTTTAATTATATCTTTTCAAAAATATTGGGTCTTATTTGTTTGTAAATATATGGGATCTTTTAAACAAACAAATGGGGTCGAGGTGGGTTCCTTCACGTGGTGACCCTGAGATACAGTAGAGGCTCTCAAGTCATCTCTATTCTCACTTTTTCTTTACACCCTTCATTTTCTCTTTTTCTGAAGCTCTTCTCACTTCTCTCAGACTGGCCTCTGCTGTATCTCAGGAATTTCTAAATAAGTGCAGTAATTTAAACTTAAACAGACTAATCCAGTTATCCATGGATGGCCCAAATGTAAATTGGTCATTTTATAAAAAGATCAAAGCGGAAATTTTTGATAATGGTTTTGGGCTACTTGATTTAGGAAGTTGTGGTCTGCATGTCATTCACAATGCTTTTAAAAATGGATTTGATTCCGTGACTTGGGATTTGGGATCAATTTTGTCTGCGTTACATCATATTTTCAAAGACTCTACAGCTAGAAGAGAAGATTATAGAAATATAACAGGAAGTGATATATTTCCATTAAAATTTTGTTCACATCGATGGATTGAAAACACTACTGTGGCCTCGCGAGCATTGTTGATCCTAAACAACATTAAAAAATTGTTTCTGCTGTTCAGAAGGACCCGAAAAAATATTTCATTCCTAAAAATACAAGTTTTAGAGTAATAACAGAAGCCTGTAGAGATCCTTTACTTTCAGTCAAACTATGTTTTTTTGAATCAGTTGCTCATCAATTTAATTCATTTTTAATCAGATACAAAACAAACAAGCTTGATTTAGATACCCTTTTTGTGTGCTGATTTAGAAAAATTAATTCGTGGGTTATGTAAAAGATTTATTAAGAATATTTTAGACGGAGCCACATTAACATCGCAGCTGATCAATCTTGATGTATTAAATGAAAAAATACATTTATTTTATACACAGGTTGATCCAGGATTTTCTGCAGATAAATTAATGAAGGAATTACTCTTTTCAAAAAAAGCAACTGAAAAAGATGCCATGCAATTCAAAATGGACTGTAAAACTATTCTGTCAAAATCTGTGGCCAAACTTTTAATAAAATCTCCTTTAGCCTTTACTATGACAAGGAACTTATCTTGTTTGAACCCACTGCTAATGAATGATAAAGCACTTTGTCAATTAAAATTTACAAAAGTATTAAATCGCCTTGTAGAAGTAAAGCAGATAAACGAATCAAAATGTGATGCCATTCTTCGGGAGTATGATTCTTTTTTAAATGAAATTGTTCCATCTAACGCTTCAGAATTTAAATAATTTAATGCAGACAGTGACCGACTGGACACATTTCTAAGTACGTATTTAAAAGACGCTAAAGAACTTAAGAATCTATGGAATATATTAAAAAAACTACTTATATTATCACATGGGCAAGCATCTGTTGAAAGAGGGGTTTCAATCAACAACAAATTAATAGTTGAAAATTTAAAAGAAAAATCTGTTGTTTCTCAGCAAATTGTTTATGATGTGATAAATTTATCTGGAGGACTTCTCAGTGTACCAATTACAAAATCAATGTTAAGTTATGCCCAGTCTGCAAGACAGAAATACATCCAGCATTTAGAAGATGAAGCGAAAATAAAGAAGAGAACAGATCTGGATTTAAATGGTAAAGGTAAACAAGAGCAAATGGAAAGTCTCAAATCAAAAAAGAAAAGAATAGAAGAAGATATCACGAGTTTGTTACGCTCGGCTGATGAGCTGGCAGAAAATGCAGAAAATTCGTCAGATTTAACTCTTTTAGCAAAGTCAAATGCATTGCATCAGAGTGCTAAGAAGAAGCAAGAGGCAATTTCTAAAATTAATATGGATATTAAATGTATTCAGGAAATATAAAATTTAAATAAAACTTTAAACAAAATTTAAATTGTTTCTTTTGTAACTTTTCATGTTATTTTTTTTTTTTAACTGTCATTATTCTTGGCCTGGAAAAGTTATAAAATATGTCTGGAAAAGCTTGGAAAAGGCCTGGAATTTCACATGGAGGAAAGTGTACGAACCCTGATACTGCTCATGACGGATGGCTATTAGTACACGCATGAGAAACCATGTTGATCACGGAAAAACATATTAATCACTACTAAATTGATAAGTAGGCGAAAGCAATCGACTATTCTTGAATTTTTTTTTTAGTAATTAGCTGTAAAATAAAATTTGTCAAATTTATCATGGTATAAAATTTGCACACAATATGAAATAACATCTTTCTCCCTGGATTTCGTATTAAGCAAATTATACTGTATCTCTATTGTCTTTCATTTTACATAAGATTTTCATGGTATCTGTGATTGTGCAAAATGGCCTGTATCAGGAAAGAGATTATTTTGTTATCCTTGAATGTTTATTAAGAAAGATATTACAAAAGAAAGATTTTTAATGGAAATTTAAGAAAGCTACGAAGAAAACAATGGATATGTTCATTTCTTTAAAGAATCTAAGTTACTTTGTTTGCACTTTGTCTTCCTAGTGTGCGTCTTCAAAATGTTTTTATAGCACATGCAGTGGTTTTAGAGCAATATTAGCTTCCCCAAAGATAGGCACTTGTGTTTACCTGATATAATAGACAATACCAGTAGTTGCATTTTAGTATCTTTTTACTCTGACTGGTTGATTACAAAGAATAGTGTAGTGCCATGTTTCTTAAATTGGAGGTCGTGGCCCCCTTTGGGAAAAAAATTCTTACAGGGTCGCAGAAAATTTGATGGGTAGTAAGATTTCAATTAAAAATTTTCTAATTTTAAGTGGTCTTATTCAAGTGGATAAAATAGATTAGAACATGGAACATACCATACAAAACATGTTAGGACACCCATATTTCAGGGGTCCTTCGGTGTGAACTTTGTTTCTTCACAAAAAGTTCAAGAAGCACTGGTGAAGTGAAATAGTTGGCACTTAGGTTAGCAGCTGATTGGTTGATTACAGAGATAAGTGCAGTAATGTAATTGGCTGTTAGATTATGATCTGATTGGTTGCATAAGTGGCCGTTATAGTCAGTTTTTTTACTATAGGCTATACATATAAGGGATCATAAATTCTGGTTGCATTAGACAGGTAGTTGTTAAGCTAACATGTAAATTTTTGCAGAACAAGCAAAAGTGGTCGTTTTATACAAGTGGTCATTGACACTAGTTTTACTGTTTTTTTGCATTGAAAATTTTTTATAAATTTTGCAGTTCTCATTTCAAAAATATAAAATTCAGAGATGTACTTTATCTACTAGTTTTTTAAAATTAAGCAATATGGATTTTTAAAATTTATGAGGACTTAAATTTGAACTTCGTAAAACATTAGAAGAATGTTAAAAGCGTATGAGAAAATGTTAACAAAACATCTTCTGGAACTTTAATTTATTAAGTTTGATGGAGAAAATAAAAAGAGGAAAGGAGCCAGAAACTGTTGACAAAGATCAACGAAACACAACGGAAACCACTAATCCACAAAGATTGTTTATTTTTACGGATGCGCATTTGTGCAGCCAAGCCACAGAATAACAGAATGGACAGCTTCGCAGTTTCCCATGCTAAACAATAGTAGTGAGCAGACGGTGGTACCCTCCGACGGATGGGTGGAATCTGCCAGCTGTTTAACCTGCGTTTCTATGGAGCATGCTACGACTTTTTCTAGATTTTTAATTATTTCTCGGTCTGTAATTAACGGAAACAGCCAAGATCACATGGAAGCTTGAAATGAATGACATGTAATCTATCTGCGTCAAGAAAAAAAAATTTTTCTACGGAGGAAAAATAGATATTCACCAAATTAAATGCTTGAGTAACTTGCTTGGTGGATTTGTGGGTTCGCTTAGCATAGGAATAGCATTGGGAAATAAATAGGTGCTTTTTGGATATACAGTCAATTCCCGTTAATACGAAATCGTGGGGACCAAGAAATTTTTTCGTATTATTCGTATTTCGTATAAACCAACAATACTAAAAGTGTTATGAAATAAGCACGGAAATAAAATACTTTAAGTTAGAAATAATTTTTATTCATCTCTCCTAATAAAATCTGTAATGACAGTTTGTTTTCGCGCTAAAACAATTTTTTTTTCTAAATCACTATTGATTTTACAATATAATGTAAATAAGTCTTCAGGAACATCCTGACTGTACAGTATGTAAGATTTAATTTCCTCCATCAATTCTAACATTCTCTGATTTGATGGAGCAGATTGAATTCGTTCGTCGTCTACGCCATCTTGCTTGTCGTCCAGGCATTCTTGCACGATCTCTTCGATATTTTGTTTATCGAATAATCGACTAAAATTATCGAATAAAAATATCGACTGATTAAAAAACGAGTATTCATTTATTCGAATACTGTAATTCAGAAGCAATCGCATATGAAATGACTTTGAAAATTATTTTTATTAAATTTACACTTCGAAATCTGAAATTTTATCATTAAAATTGTTCCTAAAAGTACTATTTTTCAATAAAATTATGAAATTTTCTTTCGTATAAACCGTATTTTAGTAAAAATATGTTCGTATAAAGCAGAGAATTTTACATAGTAATTGCTTTTTCGGGGACGGGCCACAAAATGTTTTCTTATTAACCGGAATTTCGTATTAACGAGAATTGACTGTACTTGTATTTCATTATTAAATTTATTTTTCGTTCATTTTAATTTCAATAAATAAAAAAGTTAATTTTAAGTCTGTATATGAATTTGTTTCATGTATACAATGAAAATAAAAACATTTAAGACATCTTTGCTTATCTATTAAAACTTTCAAACTGACCCGTTTCTTAGATATTATTAAATAAAAAGTTAATTTTTGATTTAACATATCTTTTGTGAAAGTGTATTCAGAATTTTTGTATGTTTCTAAAGAAAATGAAAGGTTTTACTCGTGTTGTTTGTTTAATTGTATAACTAAAAAAAAATTGTCAGTTTCTTATGTTCATTATATTAAATGAAAAATGAAGAGTTATCTTTTAACCCCTCACATTATTAAAGAAACGGAATTCTTTAATATGACTTCAAATTAAATAGTAATTTGTTTCCTATGAAGTTTAAAATCAAACTTAAATTAATTATAATCAACTGTCAGTTTTTTATGAATTTTGTTTTTTGTTATATTATCTTGTTGAAGTCTGAAGTTTCTTAATTTTTGTCAACATCATTTACTTTATGTAATTTTATCATTAAAATATACAGTGTATCTAAATGTATATCTTTAAGTGTATATAATATATTTAAATGTTGTATTCTAACGGCTTTTGTCACTTATTTTGCTTATCACTTTTTCCAAAAAACAAATTAGTTTGGAGTGAAATTACTATATTTTGGAAAATATATTAATACATTTGCAAAGTCTAAATGTATATTAATTAAAAAATAAAAACTCCATTTAATTAAAAGAAATATAAATAAAAACAAATAATAAAAACAATGAATAAAAGACACCGAATGGAGAAATGCAAAGGTTGAAGTGGACGAAATACAATTGAAACAAAGGTCTTGTGGAGCATATATAGATGAAACACAGATGAAAAGAAGGTCTTGTGAAATGTTACACAAAACACAGGAAGGAACACAGTAACAGGAGAAGAAGATTGAAATGTATTTAAAAAAAACGTTTTCGGGATTGTTATCCCATCTTCAGTTTCATGTAACATTTCATCATAGATCTTTTTATTTTTTAATTAATATACTTTATTACAACTCCTACTCTTATATAACAAAGTCTAAATGGTTTAGGTGTATGCTGTAAACTTAACAGGCAGTCACCTGCTTGCCAAACAAGTTACTCGAGCATTTAATTAGGCGAATATCTATTATGCCTCCGTAGAAAAAAAATTTTTCTTGACGCCGATAGAGTACATGTCATTAATTTCAAGCTTCCATGTGATCTTGGGGGTTTCCGTTAATTACAGACCGAGAAATAATTAAAAATCTAGAAAAAGTTGTAGCATGCTCCATAGAAACGCAGGTTAAACAGCTGACAGATTCCACCCATCCGTTAGGAGTGCTGCTTCAAGGTCACTACCATCGAAATGCTGAGCTGTCCATTCTGTGTTATTCCGTGGCCAAGCTGCCTTCATCAGCTTATACAAGTAGAAGTGATCAGAACAGACAGGATTAAGATATTGCAAAGTCAATTTATAGTAAAAAAAAAAGATACAAGTCAGAGACCAATCAGAAAAATGGAGATGTCAAATAAAATAAAGAGCCAGTCCAGAGTAAAACAGTCAAATATGGCCTATCACTAGCCAATGAGGAGTTTGGAAGGGTCTTGGAACTTGGTTACTTCTTTCCAATCAGAAACATTCAATGGGCCTGCGTCACTGTTGAGGAGTTTGGAAGGGTCTTCACTGGTGATAGCATATGACTCAAAGAAATTTAACAGTCTAGGGTCGCTCGTGCTATAGAGGATTCTTAAGTTTTCCTGTCTGTAGTCGTGTTTAAGGTAATTACGGGATATTTATCGTAATTTTTAAGGTAAATCTAAGGTAATGAGTCTATTTTAGAGTAATGTTTAAGGTAATGATTAGGGGGCCTATTTTATGACGTAACCAAGGGCATAACCCAGCCAGGTTTTCCTAATTCCCACCTGATATGGGTGATTTGTAGAAAATGAATTGGGTTTCGCAAAAACCTGAAAGTGCTATTTGCACTGTACACGCTATGTATACACAACAAACGTCTGCAACGTGCTCGACAATGTGGCATGTCTGATCTTGTCTTGGCCTTGTGTGCATTTGGTAATTAGCTGCCTCTGAAACTTTTTATGTCTTTTTCAACCTTTTACGCAAAAGCTTTTCATATTAAACCCCCATTGAATGGTTAGGGAAAATTTTTTACCACATCATCTTAGCGTAAATAATTTTCGAAAAATTCCAGGATAAAAGGACTTTCCCATGCGATTATCGTAAATAATTTAATTTATTTAATAATTAAAAGTTCATTGGAACATTGTAATTTAATATGTGTTGAAATTTAAAAGAAAATAAACACAGGGTGAATAGCGACCAGGAAAAGACGGAATTTTTTGTAACCGGGAAAAGTCAGGGAATTTTAAAAAATCAGCAAAAAATGCGAAATAGGAAAGAAAAATTTGAAAAATGTCAATAATATTCTATCAAGATTTCTTTTTGCTGCTGATGGTCAGGGAAAATTATGTGATCAGCCGGAAAAAAATCAGGGAAAAGTCGAGAGAATTTTATGGCAACAATTTCCCTGGCATTAATGTGGAAATGTATGCCAACAATAACTTCGACGAAAGAGCTCTGTTCTTTGGTGGCAGTAGATGTACGTGGTCGTTGTTATATATCTGCTGTTTAAGTGATATAATACTGTATTGGATTTTTTTAAGTGTAGGCCTATAAAGAACAACCAAGAGCAACCCCCTTCCTTCATCTGTTCTTTGAACAAAGCTTATCGAAAGTAACAATTCTCTTTATAATTTTTTCTGCTCAAAAATATTTTTATTTTTTAGTTTTAGAGGAGTATTGTCTTATTAGATAGCTTTATTTTGAATCATGGCACTTATCTCCTGAATTTTTAGTTTAAAAATCTAAAGTAATTTTTAGGGTAATAGTGATTGAATTTTAAGGTAATTCTCTCAAATCTAGAGTAAAATTTGAGGTAATTAAATTTGCCACTAGTGGGAGCGCTATCGTGTTTGCAATTCAGGATATGGTCCGCAAATCTGGACACTACGAATTTATTGTTCTTGATATACGCTAGGTGTTCATTCATCCTTGTCTTGACTGCCCGTAATAAACTAACTCACATTTGGCACATGGAAGCTTGTAGACTCCAGGCTTGTCTTCCTTGTGAATTACGTGTTTAGGATTCCTTAATTGTTTTCCGATTGTGTTTGTGCTCCGGAATGCGATGAAAGGCCAAACTCTCTGGCTATCTTTTTTCATGCCTCTGTTGAGCTGTTGGTTGTAAGGCAAGACTATGTTGATTCTTGTTATTTTATTTTTATGTAGAGTGGTGATCTCGTCAGTTGCTATTTTCTGTTTCACTTTCTTGGTGTTGCTGCTAACCACTTTTTTCTTGAATCCATTAAACAAAGTGTATTCTTCAATTGTCTCTAGTTCTTTATTTCAGCTTTCATCATTGAGAGGGATGACATGTGCCCTATGAACTAGATGATAGAGGGCTGCAAGTTTATGTGAGTGGCTGTGGTTTGAGCTTTGCTTGATGAAATTAGGGACAAAATTCGGTTTTCTGTGGATGTTGTAAATTAGCTCCCTGCTGTGTCTTGTCAATCTGATATCCAAGAACGGCAAGCTTCCATTGCTCTCCATTTCTCTGTTGAGTTTTATATTCGGACACAATTCATTTAAGTCATTTAAAAATGCTGTCTCTACTTCCATTTCTTGTTTGTTGAAAATTGAGAAAACGTCATCGACATATATCAGCCAGATTTTAGGGAAGTACTTGAATTCTAGCAGGGTGCTTTTTTCCAATTTACGGATATATATATATTGGCTACAAATGGGCTGATGCTACTCCTCCTCGGAGTACCATCAGTCATTTTGTACAATCTATTATTAAACAAGAAAACATTGTTGTGTAGGATAAGCTTCAAAACACTTATAACTTCTGTGACCATGCCCAAAGACCACTCGTTATCATGCATAGTATCCCTAATACCTCAATGGCTCTTATAAGCGGTATGCTAGGGTACAATGACTTGATATCGAATGATACCAGCATATCGTCTTCAGATAATTGTATGTCTTGTAACTTACGACATAATTCAACCGAGTTTTTAACTGAAGTCTTGTCCATTAAGTTTAGAAAGAAAATCATTTAACATGAATTTGCCCAAGAGATCAGTGGGAGAGTTGATATTATTAACGATCGGCCTCCGCTTATTACCTTCCTTATGAGTTTTAGGAAGGCAATACAAGAAAAAAGTGGTTAGCAGCATCACCAAGAAAGTGAAACGGAAAATAGCAGCTGACGAGATCACTGCTGTACATAAAAATAAAATAACAAGCATCAACATAATCTTGCCTTACAACCAACAGCTCAACAGAGGCATGAAAAAAGATAGCCAGAGAGTTTGGCCTTTCATCGCATTCCGGAGCACAAACACAATCGGAAAACAATTAAGGAATCCTAAAGACGTAATTCACAAGGAAGACAAGCCTGGAGTCTACAAGCTTCCATGTGCCAAATGTGATTTAGTTATTACGGGCAGTTGCGGAGGGCAGTGAAGACAAGGATGAATGAACACCTAGCGTGTATCAAGAACGGTAAATTCGCAATGTCCAGATTTGCGGACCATCTCTTGGATTGCAAACATGACTACAGACGGGAAGACTTCAGAATCCTCTATAAGTTCCACTGCAGGGAAGAGGGAGAATGGCTTATTGATGGCTTTATTTTTTATGGGTGATTACTGTTAACAATAATTGTTATAGGTAGCAGAGTGTGGTTTATTTAACAGACCAACAAAAAAATAGGCTTTTACATTGAGAAGATGCATTTGATTTTATTTAAGTAATTAATTAATACACACAACAGTGAGTTTGCATGCTTAAGGGTAACAATATATTAAACAATGTATACATCCACTCAATACATATAATGAAAACATGTCATGAATGACATAACAATACTGTCTAGATTAACATCGGAAAATTGTACTCTCAACACTCTCCCTCAATTTTACGATAGTTGAATTGAGTGACTCCCAATCCCATTGTACATTGATTGTGTTTTGGTCCAGATAAAGGTTTCTTAAAGATATCTGCAATCATCATTTCCATAGGTAAATACTCCAATTCCACAGGTTGGTTTTGCAATACTTCACGAACAAAATGGTATCGTACATCTATATGTTTGGACCTGGAATGATAAATAGGATTCCGTGCAAATTTATGGACTCCTTGGTTATCGTTATAGATGACTATTTTCGATGATTTTTCAAAACCCAATTCCTTAAGGAATTTAATTAAATACACTGCTTCCTTAACCGCTTCGGATATGCTCATGTATTCAGCTTCGGTAGAGGATAAAGCTACTTAGCATTGCTTCTGTGACGCCCACGTAACAGCTGCGCCATTTAATATTAAACAAAATCCTGTGAATGAATGTCTATCTGCAATATTACTTCCCCAATCTGCATCGACATATCCAGTCAAATCTCCTCCTTCGTTGGTGAAAGCTAATCCGTAATCAATTGTACCTTTCAGGTAACGAAGTATTCTTTTGGCTGCTGTCCAATGTTCATTTCCATACGAATTATTAAATTGGTTCAATAAACTAACTGTATGAGCAATGTTTGGTCTGGTTCCAACCGCTATATACATAAGTGCTCCGACGAGTGACTTGAAAGGAAGGTTTCCTATATTTTCGTCGTTGGTTTCCTTATGTTCCAATTTTAAACCATCTGCCATCGGAGTACGTGCAGTTTTACATTCCACCATACTATATTTTTCGAGTAGGTCACGAATATAACCTTCTTGTGTCAAGAATAGTTCATTTTCAATTTGTCGAATTTCAATTCCAAGAATCATCTTTGGCTCTCCAAGGTTTCTGACTTTAAAGTGTTCAGATAGTCTTTTAATAATGAAATCTGCTCTCCCTTGATCTTTTGAGATTATGAGAATATCATCGACATAAACTAGCACAAATAAGTCCATATTGTTTTTGTTAGTATATATAAGATCTGACTGCGTTGAATTCAATCCGAGTTCATTCAAAATTGTGTTCAGTTTTGAATTCCACATACGACCTGCTTGTCGCAATCCATATAAAGCCTTCTTCAATTTACAGACTTTATGATCACCTTGTAAATTCTGCAACATAACCCTTGCTATATGTTTCAAATTAACATTCTTCTGTTCTTGAGTCATTCTTTGAAGCATTTTTGATAACAGCTCTGGTTTCTGCATATATATTTCTGCATCGATATCACCGTTTAAATATGCTGTACAGACATCTAATTGAGTGATCTTAAGCCCTTTTTCCACAGATAAAGCTAATAATGTTCTAAGAGAACTCAATCTCGCCTTGGGTGCGAACGTTTCTTGGAAATCTGCACCGGGTCGTTGAGAAAACCCCTTCCTAACAACTCTTGCCTTACGTCACTGTAGAGTGCCGTCGGAATTAAATTTGTTGCATAGAACTGTTCTACATCCTATGATTTTAGCTTTTTCTGGTTCATCAACTATATCCCAAGTATCATTTTCGATAAGAGACTTCATTTCAGAGTAAATTGCTTCTTCCCATTCAGACTTATTCGGCCCAGAAATGGCTTCTAAAAATGTGATTTCAGAAGAATACATCGTAGTTTCATCCTCATCAGATTCTTCTTTGCATTCACTCTGTCTGTCATCATCCATTAGATTATCATGTTGATCATTATCAGAGATTGCACGCACAGGAACCATATTATATTGCTTTTTAGGACGTCAACGTCTACCAGTTAAAACTTTGCGTGGTCTCCCTGGACCTCTCTTTAATTGCGTCTCTTGGTCAACAATTGAATCTTTTTGGTGTTTGTCATGTGGAATATGTTCAGCAACAGGAGCAGTTCGATTTGGTCCGATGTCTGTTGTTTTTGATTGATTTGAAGCATTGTCATCATCCAATAAGCTAAACCGTCCGTTTTTTGTTTGGGGTGTAAGGATGTCCTTTTCCTCGTCGTTACATTGGAATTCGTTCAGGAATCTAACATCTCTTGTGATCCTTAACCGTTTTTCACTGGGAACCCATATTCTGTAAGCTTTCGATTCATTCGAATAGCCCACAAATATACCTTCGAGACCTCTGGGTTGGAATTTGTCTTTATTGGGCGACTTATCCAGAAAATAAACTTTGGATCCAAATGTTCTAAAATGTTTTACATTGGGCTTCTTTCCTGTCCATTTCTCATACGGTGTGCCTTGATCTAAACTCGTTGTAACACATCTGTTCCGTATATAATTGGCTGTTAGAATGGCCTCGGCCCATAAAGAAGGTGGAAGTTTAGACTGTTGGAGCATACAACGTGCTGATTCTACAAGTGTACGATTACGACGTTCAGCCACTCCATTCTGTTGTGGTGTGTATTTTGTAGTTAGTCGACGTCGAATTCCAGAGTTCTTTAAAATTGCATCCATTTCTTGATTACAATATTTTACAATATTCTCGACCATTGTCTGACTGTAGAGCTTTAATTCTCGACCTGTCTGTGTCTCAACAAGATTCTTATATTCAACAAATTTTGATGCCACTTCATTTTTTATTTTTCAAGAAATAAACATGACAATAACGACTATGATCATCAGTCAATGTCATAAAATATTTAGCTCCAACTTGAGATTCTATACTCATTGGACCACACAAATCTGAATGCACAATATCCAAACAATTTTGTGATATTTCAGTTCTCGTTGGGAACGGTAAACATGTTAATTTGCTTGTTAAACAAGTTTCACATGGCTTTATATCTTTAATATTTTTTAAATGTAAATTGTTGACTATCTTTGTTTTCTGACATTAGAATCAAGTCCTTGTAATTTAGATGACCAAAGCACTCGTGACATATTTTTACATCAAGTTACTGATTTTTTGAAGCAATATATACTTGTTCATGTTTTTCTTCCAAGTAAAATACCGTAATTTACGGTAGTAACGCCGCGGCTTATCTAATAAAAAAGTTGTAAAAAATGCCTGTGCGGCCTAACTACCGTTTTTTTTTCCAAACAGCATGACAACAACGATTTCAGAAAACTGATACTGCTTTGAAGTGATGCAGTTGCATTCCGTCCTGATGAAAATCAAACGAAATTAGCGCATAAT